>JAWPHD010007450.1:0-128932 GCA_037043455.1 Cyrtodaria siliqua | reverse complement strand
GACAAACATGATTAACAGAAGTGGTCCAAGAAAAAGAAAAGGAGGCGATCATTATTGTGATAATTTTTATGTGCTGTCATATAAATGTTACTCCATTTTACCCAGAGAAAGTTATATAACGTGGGGTTCTCTACGGTACTGTGTGTATGTGGATATATTGGAGTTGAAAAATAAACTTAAGTCCATGGTTCATTTATACATATGTATTACTCATCATATACACGATATATACACGACACGACTCGTATGGTATATATGACTCGTATGGTAGATACGACTGCACTCTGAAATGCATAATAAGGCATACAAGAATTGATCTTAAAATCATTAGTTCACACATATGTATACACACATGATTTCAAATACATGTATTTATAAAGAATGCATTCTATATGTATCGACTCATCAAAGGTATATATAAAAGATAATTATTGTAGAGGCTTCCTTGTGGCCATCACGTGGTTAGCGCTCTACACTTAGAGAGGCTCCTTTGTTTACACACACACACACACCGAAATTACGCTCTGTCATTTTCATCAAATTTGTTTTATTTCCATTTCGTTGAAGGAATAAGATGTATATTGGTATATATTCTATGAGATGACAACGTAACGTATACACAGGAAGTAGTTATTTGTATATGAATGTCTTCTGCATGTGTTTTTGATCGGTGTTAACTTTCTGCTGTGTTCTTCGTTTGATACACGACAAATATGGCGGCGTCGGAAGAAAACAACGAAGTCAGGAAGATATCGTTGTTAAATACTGCCTAGACAAGTGGTTCCATATAACGATTGTAATTTACATGTAGCTCTAGCTGATATTTCTCTGCAAGTCAATGTGATGAACACAGACAGAGTATATATATTTTATTTTTTTTGAAACATAAGTCGGGATTGTGGCATCCTGGTGCTAATATTTAACGGCATACATTTGTATCCGGAGGTAGGGTATCCACCCTATTATAGGAGCATCCGTGATTGCATGCTGCGTCAGTTAAAATGGTATGGAACAGTTATATTCGTCGTGTGTCTTGCGGAACATGAATGATTGGGCTAGTATTTTTATCAGGACCCAGTGTACTGATATGTGGGTGTACATTTATTAACTGAAATCTGTTATTCGATGTACTGTTAACTGTGTTCAGTGTTTTTTAATTTGCTGATTCATAGTTGCAATATAACGTGTACAGCCAGTGAAACAGTTATGATATTTGATATGGAAGATATCTCTACTGCACACATGTTGTAAAATGACTCAGCGAGTGTGTACACATTTTTGTATATTTACTGCAGAGGCAGTGTGTGTCTTTAATAGCTGGCTTAGAATAACGACTATCAGAAAGGTGGCCAAATGTACTGCCTTGGTGTAGGTAATGAGCATTATAGTATGTACCTTGGTATAAGCTCTGTATGTGCAGTATGTACCTTGGTATAGACACTGTATATATGACGGTTTTGAATCTTTGTTTAGGTACTGAACCGTGTGTATAGCAGATGTGATGTTGTTGTACCTTGGTATATGTTACTGTACAATCTATATAGCATATACGTCATGTTGTTGTACCTTCATGTAGGTATGTATCATATGTGATGTTTGTTCCTTGGTAGAGATACATATCAGCCTGTATATCATATTTGAGGTTGTTGTACTTTGGTTAGGTATTGAACTATATATGTATCATATATGATGTAGTTTGTTCCTTGGTATAGGTATCAAACAGTCTTTATACCATATTTGATGTGTTGTACCTTGGTATAGGTACATAACAGTCGGTACACTTGTTGTACCTTTGTATAGTTATTGAAAGGCATATTTATCATGTGATGTAGTTTGTTCCTTTGTATAGGTATCAACCAGTCTATATATCATATATCATATTTGATATGTTGTACCTTGGTATAGGTACATAACAGTCGTTATTATATAACCTATAAATAGACGCGTTTTCATTGGCTAAAAAGTAATTTTTTAGAAAAAATATCTAGCGATATTGACCTGTTTTTTTGATATTGACCTGTTTTTTTGATATTGACCTGTTTTATATAATTGTTTTTTTGATATTGACCTGTTTTATATAATTGTAAATTGAGGGTTATATAATAAAACAGTTATGGACTTTTCAGCTGTTATACATGATGTTGATATGTACCAAAAAATCATTATTGACCTCGGCTATCGCCTCGGTCAATAATGATTTTTTTGGTGCATATCACATCATGTAAAACAGCTGAAAAGTCCATAATTGTATAGTATACCATATTTCATGTTGTTGGACCTTGGTTTAGGTATTGAACGGCATATTTATCATATGTGATTGTTCCTTAGTGTATGTATCAAACAGTCTTTATACCAAATTCGATGTGTGTACCTTGGTAAAGGTACATAACAGCCGGTACACTTATTGTACCTTGTTATAGGTATTGAACGGCATATTTATCATATGTGATATAGTTTGTTCCTTGTTAGAGGTATTAAACAGTCTTTATACCATATTTGATGTGTTGTACCTTGGCATAGGTACATAACAGTCGGTACACCATAGTTCATGTTGTTGTACCTTGGTATAGATATTGAACGGCATTTTTATCATATGTGATGTAGTTTGTTCCTTGGTATAGCTACATAACAGTCTGTATTCCATATTTGAGGAGTTGTACCTTGGCATAGGTACATACAGTACGGGATCAGCCTTGATATTTTCCTAGATCTTTCAAATATCGCAACCACGCTTGACAACGAAAAGTAGTACGTCATCTTTCGGCAACGTCAAAAAAAAAAAAAAAGAAGCCATTTTGAATTTTTTAAAACGCATAATTTGGAAAATTGTGACAATTTTTGATCATGAAATTTCATTTCCGCTTTAAGTTTCGTGATTTTCGGCTGTACCGACTTTTTTTTTTAGAAGCTTTACTGCGTGATAAATGCAGACCTGCCTTGTAAAATGTCGAAGCGAGGGGCGATAACTCTAAAAGATGCCATTTTTAGAATACGATTAAAATGACAACAACCGTGTGTTTTTTTGTTAAATAAAATAAGAGGAGATACTTGAATTGTTGTTTTAGCTCACACATTACATGAATTTTGCTGCATATCACGAAGAGCATGTTATTTCTTTATCAAAAGTACACGAAAATACGAATTGTTTGATTTAACTGTAATTTTGACTCGACTGACCTCGCAAGAACTGCAGGCGCGTATTCGATGGAGCGGGTAGTATTGGGCACCCTCTCATATGTGGAAAGTTTACGTAACAATCGCTACTGTTCAAGATGGGAGTTGGGATTGAGAGAAGGAGGGGAGGGCATCTGAGCTGAGATTTGAAATGATGCGCCCCATCCCCATCCCACCCCAACTAAAATCATGAAAGTCTGTTTTTGAAAGCTCTTGCAAGCATACATTCTTAAACATATTCAGATAATATATTTGTTGCTGTGTTTTTGACTAGACTGTCCAGTGTCTAATTGTCATCCGCAACTTGGCGCAGTCAGAAGCGCAGCGGATTTGTAACCGGAGGTGGTGCCACTGAGTTTTGTCGGTGTGTTCTTGGGCAAGACACATTCCCTTAGCCTCGTCCGTCGGATGGGGACGTAAACAGGGTGGTCCCGCGTATAGGTCTATCATCCGAGCATGTTAAAGAACCATATGAATCTATTCGATAATAAGAGTAGGGCACGGTTCCCGGATTCCTATGTATCCTTCCCCTCTCTCTGGGGCGGCTCTAAATAACATGTACTGTGTTGATGAGCCGTTAAATATTCAATTCAATTCATCCGCAACTGCACTCAGCACTGTCATATGTACTGTAGCTGTCCCATGCTAGTATCATGAATCAACCGTGGAATATATCACCCACACATAAAAGGGTTTGAGGGCCCCATCTTACATGTATTAGTTTAAATATAGACCATTTGTCGGTTGAAACCTAAGATGAATTTTTTATCAGACAGAAACACTGTCGTAATACTTATACTGATAGCATCGAAGGAAAATAAAGAAGGCCATTTTTTTTACTTTATATCTTTAAAGTTGAATTGTGTTTTATGTCATTATAGCACATTTTAGGCCATATTTCCTGGGTAGAACCAGTACTGTGTACTTACTGCTATATGTAAGAATCGACACTTTCTCACCTACAAGTTGAGCTCCCAGTGGGAATTGAACCCGCAGCGGTGAGAGGTGAAGATGAGAATGTATACAAATATAAAAAAGGCAACAGAACATCTCCATAACTCAATATGTCCATGGGACTTGAATGAACGCACTGAAAACAATCCGTGGACAATTGTACTATGCAAGAATATATATTCATAAATAAATTGTATTTTGATGCAAAATCGATATGCTCCTCTAGACATCATAGATAAAGATCATGTAAAGTTTCGAAAAGATTAGTTAAAAACTGTGGAAGGATATAGACGCACAGATAACTAACTCCATATGCCGCCTCGCCATTCAATGGTAAACAATAAACATTTAAGGTACATATTAAGGCCTTAAATATTATCTTTCATGACTAAGTAAAAAATATGTAACAAGTCAGATATCAAAATGAATTATTTATTTGATTTAAAACATTTTATTTCAAATACTTATATTTCAAAACATCCCAAATATAAAGGGTATTACATAACAAATTAAATTGCATCATACAATAATTGTTTTTATTTATTAAAGGGACGCACAGCATTTATCAAGTATTTATCAAGCATTAAAATTTGCACCTCGATTGATTAATCAATAATTTATTTTCACTTTACACCCGCTTGCATATATTTAAATTATAAGTTATAACATTTTGGAGTTTGAAAAAAAAAAGATTGCTGCATGTCCCTTTAATATGCGCACCTCTCAGCCCGTATTGTTTATATGGTGCAAGTAATTTTGAACATATGTGGGGTTATATATATACATGTATCTGTTTGTTATTTTTTTGGTGAGGAAGACCACTCACTTTTCTTCTGGTTAGAACCAGTAATATACACCTCCTGCCATCTGTTATTCCACAAACTTTTATATAATCCAATACAATTCAGAAAACATTTTAATCCAATAAATAAATTGGGCACGGCCTGTCAGACTAACAGAAACACATTTATATTTTCATATTAGCCCTTATTTTGAGCCACTCCAATGAACTGTCCAGTTAATGTCGCCATCGATCCACCTTGTGTTAACAGCCGGATATGCATGTTGATATGATATTGTGCTGGCTGAACTGGTGATCCTCTTACTAGACATATTTTTCTTGAAGTTGATTCCAGTACTGTCCGTATGAGGTATTGCTGATTTATGATTCATAAAAAAAATAAAAAAATATGGTACACCATCTTGTTATTATATACTATTCTTGTTCGTTTAAGTATTTCTGATTCTGTTGTTAATGTTGTAAAAAGTTATATGTGACTACTTGTTTCAATAAAGTCCTCCAATATTTATTGTGACTTCACTAACTATTTTCAGCTAACTCCCAGCATCTCAGGACTCCAGGCTCTGAAAATAAAAATGACATACATGATATTTTGTTTCAACTTAAACAGGTAACAAGTTGTAGAATTGAAATATGTATATGAATAGTGATTATAGAACTTTTTTTACATGTACGATAAATTAAAAATAATCGTTTTTGCTAAATCAACACATTTATTACCGGTATACCTTATTTAGAGCCGCCCCAAATGACACATAGGAATTCGAGAACCTGTCTTACTCTTACTAATGTATATATTAATAATTACTATGGTTGTTTATCGTGCTTGGAGGATAGACTCCCCAGTTTCAATCCCAATCCAACAAAAGAGGCTGAGGAACAAACAAGGCTGAGGGAAGGTGTATTGCGCGAAAACACAGAAACTCAGTAGTGCATGCGTGACTTGAACCGGAAGCTCCAGATTGCTATCGTCCACCATGCTATTGCTGGGCCATGCCAGCACATTATGTTAAGTCGTGGTCTTGGTTAAGTTTAATATTTTAGATGTAATACAAGGACCTTTTTATTTTGTTTGTTTAATTTTACATATGTACTAAGCACAATATAACCTATTTATGTGTCTATGTGCTGTAAAACACCATTTTAATTTTTAGTATAAAAAATCTGAGACTAAGTGCAGGACTGGGGCCCGTTTTATTAAACATCTTACGGTCACTTTTAGCGTAATTTTGTCGTAGGATGATCGTACGTCTTTTTACGCGTATTATGAACAAAATCGTACGATATTATTGTCTACGATATCGTAACTCCTGGTCGTAAATTTACGACTGGTCTAGGGCAATCTTAAACTCACTAAGATATCGCAAGAACACATTATTTCATAAATACTTGCAATGTAAAGCTAAATTTAAATAAGTGTTTATTCTTTATTTCAGGCTAAAGATACATATAAACACATTATTAAAAAGACACATATACACACATTATTAAAATAATCTCAGTTTATTAAGTTAATGCAGTTATACATATATCACAATGTTAAATATATGATATACCACAGTTTTTGATATCATAAATTATTTGTATTTCAAAAGTATTTGTATTTCAAATTCTATCATCAACTCACTGACCAGTAAGAGACATTTCAGCTACACCAAAATTAAAAAATGTTCCGTGTTGGTGGGTGTTATGCTTTAAAAGTGTTTGGTGACTTTGACACCAAAACAATAAGGTTCTTTCTTTCAAAAAGGGCAATTCACTTATGAAGTTCCATGGGTGTGAATGCTATGAATTGTTTGGTGTTTAACGTCATTTTCAGCACATTTTAGGCTATATATGATGGTAGATTTTACACCACTCGCAAAATTCTTATGAAGTTTGCAGATTGTGGTATTTAATTAATAAAGACATCACAGGTTGGCAGATAATGTAATTATATTGTTTGTATCATTGGACATCATAGTAACGTGAAAACAAACTGACGTCAAACAAATCAATGACGGCACGCATGTAATGACGTTTGGTAGTCGATTTGAACAATTTGAGCAGCTTAAGGACTCACACCACTATTATTTTCTTTGAATACTCATGCCCTACAGATGAAGGAGGTAGATTAAAAAAACAAGTCCGCGTTTCTACATTTTACAGGATACATTAATTTATCTTTACCAGCCTCATTTTACACATCATGGGTCTAATCACCATGGGGGTTGTATCTTTTTATAAATTTTGATATGTGAACAAACATGAAATTAAAAAAGTTCAATCTGGTAAATGTTTGTTAATTGTGTTTTAAATTGCAGATATTGGATCATTGAAGAATTTAAGCATACATACATGTTGTAAATTTTGTTTATCTCTATGCCACGAACAAAAACATTACAATGGGACACGTTGGAAGACGTTTAGATGCATTCCCTGGTTAAAGCACGTTAGAATAAGGTTAAACAGTCTGCACTTTTGAATTTTGAGACAGTATATCAACCGTTCAATTGTCTTAACTATCGAGTCACAATTAAAAAACATTTGCGACCACTAAACGGTTCATATACTGTCTCATAAACTTCTTTTTTTTACTGTAAACTAGTGTTGGGAATCGGCTGAAAATTCATGATCGATCATCAGAATATTTAACCAACCGATGATTGATCATTAATCGATTTAACATGGCTGCTATAAAAGACAAGACTTTTTCAGACTATATTGAAGAAAAGAATCACATTTAAAGTATGTTCTGGTAATAAAAGAAATGAATGAAACTGACCAACACATATTTTAAAAAATAAGTTGTGATACCCACACTATAAACATGTGATTACTTTTTGCAAAATTATAACTCATTTTATTTCTTGTATATTTTAGTACAAGAGAATGAAATAAGCCATAATTTTCAACATCCGAGTAAAGTCGATCATGAAAAATTGTAATGGATTAATCAGATCGATGGCATAACTGATGGATGATCGACCAAATCGATTAATCGGAACAACATACTGTAAACCCAAGATATTTACAAAATTTTAATTACTGGACAGTTACCTCGACCTACTATTCCCCACTCGCCCTACTATTCCCCCCAACCCCACCCCCTCACCCCTACCACCACCACCACAGACGTTGAAGTATCAAGTAAATATAAATATGTTGGGGTGGTTTGCAGCTTGGACTGTTCCGCGCCCGTTTAATCGATTGTCCTCTGTATCTGCGGATTTATAGTTTTTCAGTGGTCATTTACCTATTGGTATATTCGAGAAAGTTCAACTGAACATCGATATAGAAAAATACATTTATGGCTTATTTTCAGTCCAGTAAAACAGCATCAAGACATATGTTGTATGTGAAAAAAACATGCATTGCATAATATCACCTCGTCAAAACCCCTCAATTTTGTATATGATCGGTAGCACGGTAGATTTGTAACCGGAGGCCCCAGGTTCAATCCTCCGTGGTGCCACTGAATTTCGCCTGAGTGTTCTTGGGCAAGACACTTTCCCTTAGCCTCGTCCGTTGGATGTGGACGTAAACCTGGTGGTCCCGTGTCGGAGAGTTCTTGGGCAAGACACTTTCCCTTAGCCTCGTCCGTCGAATGGGGACGTAAACCGGGCAGCGGTCCCGTGTATCGGCCTATCCTCCGAGCACGTTAAAGAACCATAGGAATCTATTCGATAATAAGAGTAGGGCACGGTTCCTGGATTCCTATGTATCCTTCCCCTCTCTCCGGGCGGCCATTATGCGATAACCCAGGCCGACATTTCCTGTGTTGCTATGGGTGTGCTACACCGTCGCATAATGGCGTCAAGAAATAATTCTCATTTCGTTTTGTAAAAAGAAGCATTTTCACTAATTTAAAGTGCTATTTTTGGTTTATATCACATTGTTGATCTACTTGATACATTTTTCAAGCATTGCCATTTTAAAATTGTGAGTTTTTAATTTATTTTGCTTATATGGAAATGAGTGTATGAATACAATATTATGGCATCTCAGTGTTTATGTTTTTAAAGGGAGCATTCATTCTTTCTTAGAATATACATGACCCCCATTTTTTGTGTGGATTTTTTTGGCAGCATATTGTCATTTGTGATGAGAATGTAAGTTATTCATTTTTAATTTGGGTGTAGATATGAATGACAACATGGCATTTACATTTTAATTCACACACAACTCAATGCAACAATTAATGGGCGTGTTACACCTTAATCCAAGTAATATTAGATTGAAGAGCTACTTCAAAGGGAGTAACTTTTTATATAACTTCAATATCTACAGATCTTTCAACAGTTCCTGAGTAGACCTCAAACTAACTAACACTTCGATCATAGTTTATGAACACAGAAATACTGTATCTGTCTGTATTGTGTTAAAAAGGTAAAGAATTCGGAAATCACCGGTCGGCACAAGTGGCCCAAAAGTTGGATTTATCAAATGTTGTTAGTGGTGACGAAACTTTTCCCGACACAATAGCAGTTGATATCGAGCAGTGGTCAACCAAACTCTCAATTTCGTCTGAAGACCAGTTTTGTTTTCTTTTGGACATTGTGTCAACAATGATTGTCGTCTGACACTACTTTTGACATAAGCGCGCGGGATAAACCGGATGTTTACAATTGAAAAGTACCTCCGACGTTAAAGATTTGCGACTTCGCCTCGGTGGCACGAAATACCTCGGTGGCACGAAGTACAAATCTACTTGTCTAATGGTCGGAACGGGGATGCAATGAACAATACATTTACGTTATATTTTTTCATATATAGCGCTCCACTACTCCCCTCACCCACCCCAACACAACACTGGCACGGCTTCTTTTAAAAAATTAATTAGCTGATTTTGATCGCATACAGCAGGTCAGGGTCATACCAACAACTTTATAACTAGTAGTTTTCTTGCTTGAACCTCAAAGTTCAACCACAGTGCCGTGTCGCATGATTCTTTTTGGATGTATCAGTCGAACCGAACGCACACAGACAGGCAGGCAGACAGACAGACAGACATGCACACCCACATATAAGCGCACGCACGCACACACACACACACGCAGTATATAAAGAGTAGTGCTAGTATTGGTCGGGTCGGGGTCAGTATAATGTAACTGGGGGCGTTATCATTTGACGGCGTGGTATTCCAATGGCAGCAATATAAAGTTTATAAAGTCTGTTTACATGTGGCAGCAATATCCTTTACGCCCATCTTAATTAATATGTGTATAATTAAAATGTTAATTAATTTAGAATTTGGTCAATGCAATTTCCATTTAGGGTAAATATTTTTGTTCACTAGAACAACATGGACATAATCTTTCCTTCAAACTAATTGTGGCTTCTAATAGAGCAAGATTGCCGTTGTCCCATAAATTCTTCTCACATTGCGATGTTGAATGGGACATTCATTCATTAAATAGTTTAGGTAAGTAATACACTGCTACACTGTGTCTACGTGATATATGGGTTAATGTCCCGCTGTGTCGATCATTACTTTTCAATAACATTTATGACTCCGTGATATAGGCCTATGGTCAACCTTCCGTTACGTCGATAATTACTGTTATGCAATTAACTGGTGTCCGTTTAGGCAGTTAATCACCATTACGTAACAACACTGGTAAGATTCTACAAATCTGCGTATTAAATTTCATACAGAACACATTTATATTTGGCCGTATTTAAGGGTATGTCGTAAAGAAAATATGGCTGTATCCATATTGCATTGATACAATATTATTATGCATGCAACTATGTTTAATATGTTTGTGAGACGATGCAACTTTTAACTGATAATGTATATACACACTTATTTAAACTTGTTAGTTTAAGACCGTAGAGTTAGTTCTACTCTGCGAATATTTAGGAACATATTTATATATTATGTCAGTACGTCTACAAAGACTAGATAGCATGTATATTACATTTATCCTATTTTAGCTGATTTACCTTCGTAATATCACTGAGCAATTGAACAAAGCGACGTTATCCACCCCCCCATCCACTCAACGTCCGCACCTACCCCATCGCACGCACGCACACACGCAAGCACGCACGCACGCATATGTAGCAACGAAAGCATATGTGTTGCCCCCATCCTTCGTGCCACGTTAAATGTGGGAAAATATTTGTTGTTTCAGAAGTTACACTGTACATGCACATATAATTTCGTGCCACGTTATATGTGTATGGTGGTAGATTTGGCCAAGGATTTGGGTAGATTTGGGTAAGGATTTGGGTAGATTTGGGTAGATTTGGGGTAAGGATTTGGGTGGATTTGGGTAGATTTGGGTCTATCGTGACATCTCTTCGCCTGTCGTACGATCGAAAAAAACTTACGCAAAGATTTTTAGTTACGATCATGTTCATAATACAGTCCTACGATAATCGTAGATCACATCGTAAATACAAAACTTACGACAAAATATATCTTACGGTACGATGTTTAATAAAACGGGCCCTTGGTGTACAATGCCACATATTTTGCAAAGAACATACATTGATAAATTCATAGATTTTTTGAAGCTGCGCTTACCTACATACTGGCTTATACAAGGCTCTTGATGTAGTTATACTGTGAGACTGGGAACTTGTCTTGAATCTGGCTATGGTAATACTGCACACTGCCTCTAGCTAACTTAGCAGCTGAAAAAAACAAGTCATATATGATATTGTTTCATTTTTTTTTTTAATATTAATAACTCTGTCCAACTTTCTCAATGCTAACAATGTCAGCATTTCATAACATTTTACTTAAAACACAACTGGAATAGAAAGTGGTGCTTTCCAGAAGATGATACTGTCCAAAATGTAAGTCACAGGTGGCATTCATGAACAAATAGTAGATTTTCAAGGCTTACATTTTCATCAATTATTCATCACTCATTTGTTCTAAAAAATTATCAGAATTAAGTTAATATATATGAACCACCACCGTTTTACATGTTTCAACGTTAAACACTTGTCATACAGCAATTAAAAGTGTATTTACTTACATAGGCTTCAGTGCAGACAATGCCATGACCCATTTCAGGCATTTGCTGGTGTGTTCCACTTTTCAATTTTAATTCTCTACATTGTCTACTGTAATGGATCTATTTGTTTGTAGTTTGTAAATTACGCACTCATGCAAAACTTGGAATTATATACGATTGGGATTGTAACACTGTTTTAATTCTACTCCTGTGCAAATAAATTGAAATAATCCATCGATCTATCGGGCCGTATACGATCTATCTGTGTATACACGGATCAGCATTATTTGACCTTTGAATGTGTGTGAGCTATTTTTAGCACATTCCTTAGATATTTATAACCGTTCAGTTCAATTCACAATGTTTAGTTTCTGTGACTGTGTGACATTATGATGTTAATTTGTCCAGGGAGAAGTGGGTTTGTGGCGTGCGACTGACTGGCCCTGGGCTGTGTGTTTTTCTGTGTCGCCGCCATTTTGAATAGCCTCTGAAAGAGTGAAATGCAGGTACCAACTTTCAAAACGGGCACGAAAAAATAAGAAATTTTCAAAAAAGGTAGATCAGGTAATGATCTTCGACTCCTGTCAATTTCAACAATATTTAAGAATATACAATTTTTGTACCCGTTTTGAAACATTGGCAATTTCGAAGAAAACAAAAACTAGTTTTTTTCGATCTTCACATTTGTACCGCGATTTCTGACTATGATATCTCAATAAAACCTGTCAACCCGATTGTTTTATGAATCTCCGACATAATAACTGACTTCTGATATGATTTGTTTTCTTTGCCATCTAGTATAAGCTTTAAACTTGTGTTTCTAAAAAGAGTACTATAAAATCCGCGCATCTGCACGTGCTTGCAAAATGGGAATTACGTTGCCTCCAACACCAATTATTTATGTTTGAGTTATGCGGTTCAAGCACGTGAAATGACTTCTCTGCTCCCGTACTGATAACAGTCGGTACACCATAGTTCATGTTGTTGTACCTTGGTATAGATATTGAACGGCATATTTATCATATGTGATGTAGTTTGTTCCTTGGTATAGCTACATAACAGTCTGTATTCCATATTTGAGGAGTTGTACCTTGGCATAGGTACATAACAATCGGTACACCATAGTTCATGTTGTTGTACCTCGGTATAGGTATTGAACGGCATTTTTATCATATGTGATGTAGTTTGTTGATTTGTATAGGTATCAAACAGTCTATATATCCTATTTGATGTGTGTACCTTGGTATAGGTACATAACAGTCGGTACACCATAGTTCATGTTGTTGTACCTTGGTATAGGTATTTAACGGCATTTTTATCATATATGATGTAGTTTGTTCCTTGGTATAGGCATCAAACAGTCTTTATACCATATTTGATGTGTGTACCTTGGTATAGCTACTTAACTGTCGGAACACTTGTTGTACCTTGGTATAGGTATTGAACGGCATATTTATCATCTTTGATGTTGTTTGTTACTTGATATAGATACCAAACAGGCTATCCATCATATTTGATGTGTTGTACCTTGGTATAGGTATTGTAATGTATGTGTATCATATGTGATATAGTGACTACACGTCGCAAGTTTATGAAATTTCAGTTTCTCTTTGGTTGATTTAGGGACATCGATTGTATATAGTTTATTTTGGAAAAGCCATTAAAGGACGTTAGTGAATACATGTTTGATATGTTCTATGTTCTGTTCATCTGTGTTTTATCTGCCTACAGATCGCTGAAGATTAGACATAGAGGCAAAGGCGTGAATCCACCATTTTTGTTTCATGAGCTGTAGTAGAAGGACGACTTTTATCCGGTTTACTGCGATTGGTTTATCACGACATCCTCACCTCGACAGAGTATGTATGCTTCTACCAGTTCGGGTGGCGGCAGGCAGTATGATCAACGTCCACATAAATTGTCTGCAGCCGATGATTCATTGTCGCATTAACTCGTGTTTATCAGATAACGCATCGTGTATCATCGAGTTCACACTTGAGTGGGCATTTGAATGGGCGGAAAGTTGCCCACCTTTTTTAAATGGGAATGTTGTTTATGTATTTTGCAAAAGTTATTGTGTGAAATGTTCAATGTAGTCATTATAATAATTATAAGATTAATCATATTATGTTATTATGACACTTCACAAAACATATAACATTATAATCTAGTCAGTAATGTATTATATGTGTGTTATTTAATTCCCATTGTCAAAACAAGCTGCATAGATGAAGCTAGATAGTGCTCAGTATAACTCGGGTTTAGGCAAGCACAAATTTATTTATGTGTCTAGTGGACTGTTGTAGCTAATAATTATAAAACATGATTACATATCAATTGGTGTAACACCTTACACAACACAGCTTTATACTAATTGACTTGTCATTTTATGGAATTAACTTTACCTCTCATTCTCAACATCTTCACCATCCACTACTGTGTAATTAATCAATTCTGCAAGTTAATAACTTTGTTATATATTGTGCAAAGATTTGAAAGGATAGTGACTATTTAATAAAATAACTTGAGCACAATAACGTGTCATTACAGACTGTCTTAGATTTACCAAAATAGTCTTACTGGAAACATAAAAGTTACATCAACTCATAGGTATAAAAGGAAACAATTGCAAATATGAGATTATCAAATATCCATGTCTTCTTTGCAGTAACCTAAATTTAAAATACTGAAACTCTCAAAAACCAACATGTCTGACCATTTCTGACGTTGGACAAATAGTCTAGGAGGACATTCCACGATTTTTGAGTCGAGTTCTACATCTTGCGAGGAGCATAGTGACAGATACCATTCGAAAGAGTCATATATTGTCTTTGTCGTGGTACCCGTGTTCAGCCCTGATTTTGTATGTGACAGTGATAACTTGAGGTCAAAGGTCATGACCCTTTTTCAGAATATTTAATTGAAAAATTGAATGTACATTTTTGAATGCCCATATTATTTGTTTATGCACGAAGTATATTTCTGTCATCAGTTGATAACCAAAAAAATCCATGATAGCTCTGCCAACAGGGTAGCTGTTTCCTGTTATGTCTCCCCTTAAATAAAAATCAGGTTTAATTAAAAAAACAAGAACGTTTTCTCTGAAACCTTATGTGCTAGAGGTCAGATGGCATATGCTTATGGTCTGCTGCAAAAACGAACTCACATGGGGACCCTTGGGTCATATTTGGGGTCATATTTGGGCCCACCCCAGGGGCCACATATTTATATAGAGTTATAGAGGACAATCTTTTAAAAAGTAGCCTTTTCTGGAACTACAAGAACTAGACGTTTAATATTTTGCATAGGTTTTTAGGGGGTCACATATATAAACATTTTTAAAAACAATCTTCTCAGAAACTACCAGAGATAGACGTCTAATATTTTGCATGTAGCATAAGCTTATGGTCTCGACTAAATCTGTTCAAATAGTGACCCTTAATTGACTCAAGTTTGATCCTTCCGTGTGTGTTGCACTATTACATTGAGTAAAAGTCATTAAAGAAAAGCCTTTAAAAATCATTGAATCTACATGAGCTAAGTAAGTGTCTAATATTTTGATATTGTATAAGATAATGGTTTTTAACTAGTTTTTTCAAATGGTGATAGTTTGGTAAAATTTGACCCCAACCACAGTTTTGCATAGAGTTATATTAAAAAAAGGTTTTGTAATTGTTTCTTTAACATGTGAGCACTTTGAGGCGAGGCGGAGGCGAGGACATTTGACCTCTCTTTTTATAAAATCACGTCTGTGTTAGGTTTAAGTACAGAACTATTTACCAGGATTGGGACTTTTGATGAGGTATAACATTATAAAGACATAACTTAAGTAAAACAACTGAAACTGTTATCGTAAGTAATGTCTATTTTAACGATGTTTACCAGTTGCATATTTTATAAATCCACCGACTAAAACCAAAAAGGAGACCGCTGCATTGTCATGGCAAACAATCTATGGAACAATTGGGTATTCAAATGAAGCGTTGGATAAAATACATTGACTACTTTAGCTTTGTCAGCAGCATTGTCAGCATCTGTATATACCTAAAATGAGAAAAATAGTCCCATATAAACCACAGCACTCCAAGGCATTTGCAACAGGTTAACACTGTATAACAAACTAAAAAAATCAAATTAAATAGTCAAGGAATGGGACAATATACAAACTAAAAAAGTGGTGAATACAGGGTAAGCGACTTAGGTCATGATCACTTTCATACTATCTTTGTTAAACTTGTTAAAACGTTTATCAAAAGAGGTTATGACCCTATCATTTTGCAACGTACTGCATGCTTGGTGGTGGACCCTTTTACAGTTCGCCACTATGCTTTCCTCTTTAATTGTACGATGACCGGACAGGCTGTGGACCCTATGATGACGCCTACCTAAAGCCCATTGGGACGGTGGCGTTTGATGTTTGTCCTTGATCTTTCTTGTCGTGCCCTTAATGGTTTATTCTCTTACTGCTCTGGCTTCTGCAAAGTCATTGAGTACCTTCATTGTGGCTTTCCAGGCTATTGTTATTTTTGTATTATATTTACACGAGCATATTTGTGTTTTACTTATATTGCCTATTGATGCTGCCGTGTTGGTTAGAGATTAGATCATGGCGGGGATTTCTTTATTTACACTCTCCTGTTTTAATGGGATGACAGTAGGGTAAGTGTGAGGTTTGGTGCACCCTAGAACCGGTTTAAACCCCCAGTGGCCTACTTTGCCACTGACCGTTCCAAGGCGGTAGCCCTATTGTCAACCCTTTTGTGTTTGTGTTGTCTTTTGCATTTAAAATTGCCTTTGCCTTTTTGTTTGTCTGTTTGCGTGTTTGTTTCTGTGTTTTGTGGTTGAATGTCCACCTTGAATGCTACTTTCCCTGTCCGATCTTTTTGTATTTCCTTGGAACGGTCAGTTGGGCCATACGGCCTATTGGTGCAATGTGTATACACCCTCCCTAATAACTATTCTTGACAAGACAGTGTAAAAGTATATCCCATCAAAAGGAAATATTTAACAATAAAGAAAGATAAAAATAACGGACAGGGAAAGCAGCATTCAAGGACGACAGTCAACCACAAAACACAAAAACAAACACGCAAACAGACAAACAGTCAACACCTAGAAACAATAGTAAACGATACACGTAAATGTTTTTGTAAATATATATAAAAATACTTAATTAGAAACACCTCAGAATGTATCCATAATGTTGCGGAATAACCAAATAAGTTGTAGCCAAACAGAAAACAAATCTAAGATACGATCAATAAACTGAAGGACGGAACGGAAGTTCATGCACCTACCACCATTTACAGGGTTTACATGGCCTATATTGTTAATTTTTAGTTGTTTGTTTTACAAAGGTACACCCTTAATTCGCACAAAGTACTATCAAGAAAGCCATATTACTGTAATAGTTAGTACGGTATGTCAGACATAGTTTTCTGAGTATTCAAATGCGTACTGTCCCGATATCCTGAGTACTGATCGTTATGTGTAAGTGTGTATTGTTGTTGTTGCTGTTGTAGATTTAACTAACTTCAATATTGTAATTTTAAGTAATACTATTAACTATTACTTAAACGAGATATGATTTGAGTACTTTTAATTGTCTTTTATTATTCCAAATATTTGCCATTAATTGATATTATCAATCAAAACGTAGCAATGGGATGTTATAACTCGTGACAGTCCAGACATACTACCGTGTCATTGAGAGATTCTTTTTTTGGTACATTCGCATAGGGAGTATACTCCTTAGAACAACACACACATAAACACATTTGCTAGAATTAAATGACTGTTGTGAACGCCAGCCATTTGGATGTATCAGTATCATTGAAATAATAACGTTTTAGCATTTAAGATGTATGCATTTCAACGCAGTCATCCCCCTTGACAACCCTTTCTTTCCAACTATGGTTCATAATATTTATCCTAAACAACTTCGGCTTAATAAAGAAAATATATCTGATAATAACGCATCTTTTCTTGATTTAGATCTCTCGATTGAAAATGGTAAAATAATTAGCAAAATCTATGACAAGAGAGATGATTTTGATTTTGACATGGTTAATTATCCCCACTTGGATGGGGATGTTCCCCGAGCAACTTCTTATGGGGTGTATCTGTCTCAACTTATTCGTTTTTCTAGAGCTTGTACTCGAGTTGAGGACTTTAATATTCGTAATCTTTGTATAACTAAAAAGTTACTCAATCAGGGTTACCGTTACCATAAACTTCGTAAAACCTTTGCAAAATTTTATTATCGTAACCCTGATCTTCTTTCCAAATATAAATGTAATTTAAGGACTCTTCTGCGACAAGGACTATCACAACCTGACTTCTATGGTGATGTAATTTATAAACTTCGTAAGATTCTTGGTCATGATCACTTTCATACTATCTTTGTTAAACTTGTTAAAAAGTTTATCAAAAGAGGTTATGACCCTATCATTTTGCAACGTACTGCATGCTTGGTGGTGGACCCTTTTACAGTTCGCCACTATGCTTTCCTCTTTAATTGTACGATAACCGGACAGGCTATGGACCCTATGATGACGCCTACCTAAAGCCCATTGGGACGGTGGCGTTTGATGTTTGTCCATGTTCTTTCTTGTCGTGCCCTTAATAGTGTATTCTCTTACTGCTCTGGATTCTGCCAAGTCATTGAGTACCTTCATTGTGGCTTTCTAGGCTATTGTTGTTGTTGTTTTTTGTATTATATTAACACGAGCATATTTGTGTTTTACTTATATTGCCTATTGATGCTGCCTTGTTGGTTAGAGTTTAGATCATGGCGGGGATTTCTTTATTTACACTGTCCTGTTTTAATGGGATGACAGTAGGGTAAGTGTGAGGTTTGGTGCACCCTAGAACCGGTTTAAACCCCCAGTGGACTACTTTGCCACTGACCGTTCCAAGGCGGTAGCCCTATTGTCAACCCTTTTGTGTTTGTGATGTCGTTTGCATTTTTTATTACTTTTGTCTTTTCGTTTGTCTGTTTGCGTGTTTGTTTTTGTGTTTTGTGGTTGACTGTCGTCCTTGAATGCTGTTTTTTGGCAAGAATGTTTTCCTCGTAAAAAATAAAGAGATAGGCTCGTATGCCTGATCAGGTCGTAAATTGGTCGGTCCTGTGTTTCGGAGTCTATCCTTTAAGTTAAAGATCTTTAGTAATCTTTTAGTTATTACAAGTTTGGCAGGTTCACGGATTCCAAAGTATAGCTCCCTCTCTCTGGGGCGGGTCTGAATAACATACACCAAATTGTTGGTATCCCTATGGGTACGAACTGTGCACCACTTGTCGCAGATTTGTTTTTATTTTGCTATGAAAGAGATTTCATGTTAGGTCTTTCACCAAAAACCCAGGCAGATGTTATTGAAGCCTTTAATGACACCTGTCGGTATCTGGATGAAATATTGAACATTGACAACCCTTTCTTTCAAACTATGGTTAATAATATTTATCTTAAAGAACTTTAGCTTAACAAAGCTAATATATCTGATAATAACGATTGAAAACGGTGAAATAATTAGCAAAATCTATGACGAGAGAGATGATTTTAATTTTGACATTGTTAATTATCCCCACTTGGATGGGGATGTTCCCCGAGCAACTTCTTATGGGGTGTATGTGTCTCAACCTATTCGTTTTTCAAGAGCTTGTACTCGAGTTGAGGACTTTAATATTCGTAATCTTTGTATAAATAAAAAGCTACTCAATCAGGGTTACCGTTTAACCTTTACAAAATTTTATTATCGTAACCCTGATCTTCTTTCCAAATATAAAAGTAATTTAAGGACTCTTCTGCGACAAGGACTATCACAACCTGACTTCTATGGTGATATGATTTATAAACTTCGTAAGATTCTTGGTCATGATCACTTTCATACTAACCTTGTTATGCTTGTTAAAAAGTTTATCAAAATAGGTTATGACCCTATCATTTTGCAACGTACTGCATGCTTGGTGGTGGAACCTTTTACAGTTCGCTACTATGCTTTCCTCTTTGATTGTACGATGACCGGACAGTCTTTGGACTCTATGATGACGCCTACCTAAAGCCCAATGGGACGGTGGCGTTTGATTTTGTCCATGATCTTTCTTGTCGTGCCCTTAATGGTTTATTCTCTTGATGCTCTGCTTCTGCCAAGTCAATGAGTAGCTTCATTGTGGTTTTCTAGGCTATTTTTATTTTGTATTATATTTACACGAGCATATTTGTGTTTTACTTATATTGCCTATTGATGCTGCCTTGTTGGTTAGAGTTTAGATCATGGCGGGGATTTCTTTATTTACACTGTCCTGTTTTAATGGGATGAAGTAGTAGGGTAAGTGTGAGGTTTGGTGCAACCTAGAACCGGTTTAAACCCACAGTAGCCTTTGTTTCCACTGACCGTTCCAAGGCGGTAGCCCTATTGTCAACCCTTTTGTGTTTGTGATGACGTTTGCATTTTTATTACTTTTGCCTTCTTGTTTGTCTGTTTGCGTGTTTGTGTTTGTGTTTTGTGGTTGACTGTCGTCCTTGAATGCTGCTTTCCATGTCCGATATTAATATCTGTCTTTGTCATTGTCGCAACTACCCCCGTCATTGGCAATACACTTTCGATCTTTTTTAGGTAACTGTCATTCGGTTTGTACTATTTCAGCATGCACAAAAATAGGTTATGACTATAATAAAATGCAAAGAAAATGTTAAGAAATGTTAACAACTGTACCAATTCTAACAAATAGTTGCCATGGTTAGTAGTTAGTACATTAGTCTATGTATTATCCTTAAGCTTCTTCTTCGATTTTTTTTTAGTACAAAAGCATGTAATAGTTGTCGGTTTTATATGCATACTTCTTTATTGTAATTTATGTGGGTGAGGTAATTCAAACTGCTGTTAAAGATTGTTAAAATAGACATAAATTACAATAAAGGCATTAAAATAGACATCTAATTGGATTTTGTGTTTACATGTGTTACTTAACTATTGCTTCGCGTATTTATGAGTAATACATATTCAAAATGTCTTAGCGGCCCTCTTTGTCGTTGACCGTTCAGAGGCGGTAGCTCTATTGTCAACCCTTTTGTGTTTGTGATGTCTTATTTGGCCTTTTATTCATCTTTAAATTTGTTCCTTTGTTTCTGTGTGTGTTTGTGGTTGACTGTAGTCCTTAATGATGCTTTTCCTGTTCGATTTTTATATCTATATTTAGTTTCACAGTAGTGTTGTTTGTGCCGTGTGGCAACCGTAGAAAGTCTCCTCGTACATGAAATCAATATTGCTATCTTTTTATCCCACAGGAATTTTATGACATTCATTGATCCATTTTCCCCTTAAAACACGTGTGTTTCATATACCGTGTTGAAGGTTTTGTGCTCATCGACATTTTGGCCCGTTTTATTAAGGTTTTCCTTAACATTCCTCGTGATCTATTATTAGACACTGTTGTCGAGTTTTGGACCTCTTTTAACCGTCCGTAAGTTTACAAATATTATTTTTTATGGATCGTTGACACGATTCTATTTCTTATCTCTAATAACTATTAATTAGCCCTTATTTCGCTTTTCACAAAATTGTATTACTTTCTAAATTACATATATGAGTCTATTTGTAAAAACACTTAAAATAAATATTTCACCTCTTCGGTTACATTCTGCGTCATCAGTACAATTTCCACAAAATAACTCTTCATTTCTTAGAACTAAACCATATGTACGCCTTTTACCTTTAAGTCTTCATTCGGCAACCTCGTTTCATATTCCTTCTGATAATATTACCAGAATTTTTAATAATGTCTCAAACGTTTCATTTACTCATCTAGGATCAACTGTTTTGAGGAAATACCATATAAAGTCTCCTTTCAGAAATCATTCATTCAAGACGCAGGCTGTTTCCCTCTATGAATCAGTGCAATGCTAAGAGGTGCAGTTGTTGCAATTATTTATCTTGCAAGTCCATCATTAAATCAACTGTTAATGGTAGAATGTTCAATGTATGTCTAGCTTCAGATGTTGACTGACGTACATCTTACGTCATTATGCCCCTTTCCGAAGTTCGGGGGGTGGGTAAGGGGATTGGGGAGCGCATATTGCTTTGCAAATGTCAGTCTGTCTGTCTGTCGGTCGGTCGGTCCATCCCGAAGTCTTCGCGATAACTCAAGAACAGCTGGCACTACACACTCGAAACTGGGCAGAAATGTTTGTGTCATGGTCTAGTTACGCACCTCCCTTTTATGATAGATTCGCATAAGAATTGTAGTTTCTTGGTAACAAAACATATAAAAAAAAGTCGGTCGGTCGGTCCATCCCGAAATATTCTTGACTTTGCGATAACTCAAGAACGGCTGGCACTACAAACTCGAAACTTGGCAGGAATGTTTGTGTCATGGTCTTATTGTGCACTTCCCCTTTCGGATATATTCGCATAAGAAATGTGGTTGCTATGGTAACAAAACTTGTAAAAACCTACTAAAAATCGCCTGTCTTCGCGATAACTCAAGAACAGCTTGAACTACAAATTTGAAACTCGGCAGGAACGTTTGTGTCATGGTGTAGTTGTGCGCCTCCCCTTTTGGGTATATTCGCATAAGAAGTGTGGTTGCCATGGTAAAAAATCACTAAAAACAAAACTTGTAAAAAATCACTAAAAATCGCTTGTCTTTCCAAAGGAAACCTTGGTTTATGGGTTCAGTTTTCTAAATATTTTTTTTGATTTTTTTTTTGATTTTAGAATTATTTTTTTAATAATTGTTTTTTTTTTGTTTTTTTTTGCTGTTTTTGTTTCAATTATTATTATTATTGATTTTTTTTTCATTTGTTTTTTTTTTGGATTATTTTGAATTTTGTTTTTTCCTTTGTTGGATCAGTTTTACATAGAGTTAAGAATTATAGGGAAAAACTTCAAAAGTCTTCTCTGAAACTCAAGAGATAAAGGTTTAATTTGATTTAATATCAGCTTTTGGATCCCCTACCAAGTTTGTTCAAATGGTGAACCTGGTGTCAAATTTGGGCCCCGCCCCGGGGGTAGCCAGTAGAACGATACAGACCCTCTTGGGCCTCTGGTTTTTAATATACAAGTATGTTGTGATGTTTCAATATTTTAACCTAAGTAGCAATATTAATTTAAAATTATTTTTTAAATGACCTCCCTTTATTGAATGAACATTAAGATTAAATTTGATTCCAATTTAAAAAAATACATTTATGATTTATTTTCACTCTTTAAACACAAACTATTAAATAATCTTGACATATGGGATACATTATTTTGATGAATAATATGCAAATTAAAAAAAAATTCGACCCATGTGAAAGCTAAAGGTAAAATACCTACATACATATAAGGATAACTACCAATGATGTACCACCTGATATCTTCACCGCGTGCACGTCGCAGAGTGGGCACTGGTGACACTCATAGGTGTTTCTATAGGGGTCGCCTTGCCAGCCCTATACGACATTACTGGCTTGAGCACTATATTCGCGTATAGTAATCAACACTGGTACTACTGAACTGGTTTGTCTCGGTTTAGTAGCTTTAGTGTCATTTGACCGAGAGTGAAGATGTCTCCTGCATCACAGCACACATCATCTGACGTCCACAGATCCTGACGTCGAGTCCGGGGGCCACTAACAGCTTACAATCGACAGTAGACCAAGGGGAAAGGACGTCGGGCGGTGTGTGCGGCGAAGGGGTCATACTGTGATGGGTGTGGCCCCAAACAGAGAACCCGACCTGTAGCGGATGTAGGACAACCACCTTAGCGGATGTAGACCACCTCGCCAGACCACTTCACCGCCACAGCGAAACTACATAGAGCAGCAGCGACACAACACTACACATCTACAAGAGAAACGACTACACTACACAGCAGCACCAGATCAACCTACATACACATCTAGAGAAGTCCAGACTCTATTGTGCCCATCGCGTCAGGGTTACTTCGACGTGTTAGTTGGCGGACCTTCGAACTACACACACACACTGATACACTATGTATATGTAAAAACGCACTAAAATTGCTTGGCTTCCATTAGACTGCTAAATTGCAAGTAAACATAATGGCGGACTTCTACAGTCGTTTATAATTTAACGCTGTGTAGTATTCTAGGCTTCCATAACTCAAAAACAGCTGGCACTCAAAACTTGGCAGTAATGTTTGTGTCATTGTTGTTGAAGTGGGGCATATATGTTTTACAAACATCTCTTGTTTATGTCTTGACTTGGAATGCACCTCGTTGCGGTATACAATGTGATGCACAATCAGGTCGATCTTTAAAAGTTCGATTTCGTGAACATAACTATAATGCAGGTAATCCTAAAAAGTTAAAAAATTACTTGTACCAACACTTTCGTCAATCAGGTCATACTTTTAGCAACGTTTCTGTTCAACCGGTTGAATATATAATTTATGATAATGATGCTACTAAAAGCTTTAATATAAAACCTGGACATAGAGCAGAAATTAAGTGGATGAAAATATCCACTCGGCTTTAATGACAATATTTATCAACGAGAAAATATTTCAAAAGATCCTAATAGTGACATTTTCTCTACATTTTCTATTCGAAAGCGTATCTCTAGCTCTCATGGTCGTAGGAATAATGGTAACATCAAACATAAATCGCGTGTTATTATTTCAGTCGCTGATTTAAACATTCTGGAAAGCACTCTTTGCTTTCCCGGCTTACCTCTCTGTCCATTTCTTCACTTAAGTTGATCGACGAGGAAGCAGACACCATTTTCATTCGTACAGATCTCTTGTATAACATCGCTTCCATAATTCAAAGCTACACACAACATGTTCTCCGACCCCATATTGACAATGAATCTTATCACGTCAGGCATTTTCTAAAAATACTATTAATATGCTATATTAATCTTAAAAGAGGTATTGATTCATTAACATACCTAGTATTTTTCGAGATAATCGTGTAATTGATTCTATTCCTAAATATTTCAAAAATTCAGAAAGTCATGTAATTTGTTATAACTATAAAAATCTATTAGAAATATTATTTTCAACTACAACAAAATAGTTTCTGACCTTGATATAGTAAATTACACTCCAAAGGAAGTGATTGTAACACATCAAAATCTTACTATGCTCCAGCAGGTCATGTCATAACTGGTAATTTTGATATTATTGATAAACGTATTCGGCATCTGTTTTCGAAAGGTCCTAAGTACAAATTACCTTCAGCTATCGATTTAAATGCCTGTCGTGCTCAGATCGCCCAATCAATTGAGGATTTTAGTATACAATGGTGTCGTAGAGATCATGCGGACCCAAACTCTCTTTGTACTTGGAAAAAGTCAATTTTTAAAATTATAGATACACGTATTAACTTTTATAATGCTAACCCTCTCTACTTCCTCCGAGCCCTAATCTTTTCCTTTGTAATTTAAAGTCGGGAATTCAAAAAGTTCATAACATAGAGACAAATGGAAAACAGAACTAATTCTATTTCTTTTCTCAATTTTATACAATTTTTTATTTAAAAAATTGGTTTTCTTTGCTTTAGTGTACATCTGCAGTGTAAAAGAAAGATGATGCAGAAAATCCCATGTTAATATGAGGTTTCATTCAAATTTCAGAAGAGTTTAACCGAAGCACCATATATTCAGCTAGATAGTCTATCAATTTTGTATTTTCCATAGGGGTCACATAAACATGAGCGAGAGAAAAACCAACCTTGACTATACTGAATATATTAAACCAACAACAATGTCTGCTGCCCTGCTTTGAAGGTCAGATGTTGGAAAAAGCTTTACAGTAACCCTACGGCAAAATGTATAGAGGTGTAAGACCTGAAGCGATAGAGCCGGTAATTATGAATATGTAAAAATGGAGAAACGTAATGTCAGTGTTAAAATACATGTACATATAATTAATACTGTTTATACATACAAGTTTACTATTTATAGACATGTAAAATATAATTTGATGTACATAGGAAATACAATAAAATCATAGTAGTGAAATCAGGATTGGACATTATTTTAACACCTAAGGCTGTGACATAAAATCTACAATGGAAAATTAGTTCATCATCATTCAAACCAATACAGTAACAACGACATAGCTACATCGTCATCGTATTGCAAAAGGTATAGCAGTTAAAACATCAGCATCGCCGCGAAAATGCAAATGGGAACAATATGTTCAAAACAACGTCATCGTTATCGGCGCCACACGTCAAACAGAAAATCGTCTCTTTAAGAACAAAAATCCGTCTCAGAATGAATCGAATTGAATGTTGTTTAACGGCTCATCAACACAGTATAGGTTATTTAGAGCCGCCCCAGAGAGAGGGGAAGAAATACATAGGACCCCGGAACCCTGCCCTACTCTTATTATATCGAATAGATTCCTATGGTTCTTTAACGTGCTCGGAGGATAGACCGATACACGGGACCGCCCGGTTTACGTCCCCATCCGACAGACGAGGCTAAGGGAAAGTGTCTTGCCCAAGAACACACCGACGGAACTCAGTGGCACCACGGAGGATTGAACCCGGGGCCTCCGGTTACAAATCCGCCGCGCTACCGACTGCGCCACGCCAGCCCAAAATGATACTTAGTCCTATAAACAGGACTTTGATAGCGGAAGTACTCCGAATTAACGGATTAAGGGTGAACTCTAAGTATCAGGGCAACAAAATGAAATAAACACAAATCTACAAAATAGATTTGTAAGAAAATATGATTATTTACATTTTGCTTCGACGCGAATTCATGAACACGCGAGTAAATCAGAGAGCCAGTGATTCGCGAACTTAAGGTCGCGCGGAAATAATATAATAATAGTACATATATATATTTTCTAAAATCCGAGTATACAGGGCATTCTAATCTAAAATGGATGTTGCTTTGCTTTAATTTTGACAAAATCGTTCAAGCAATTTATGAAAAGAATCTTGTTTAGGTTAACGTTTATTGTTCGTGTTCGAAATGTCACGTGTTCTACTGAAATGTACCACTATCGTTTTAGGGTGGTGTTATAGCTTCATGAAGACGTCAACTGTTACTGCTTTCCGAACTTCATCGCTGCCATCGTGATCAAATCTTTTCTTGATGTTTTCCCCGTACTTGTTTCTGGAAGCTTTTCAAGAAATAAGTAATATGACGGCAAAACAGTAAACAGTCTAGGTTTATCATTATGACTCTCCTCGCAAAAAGTTCTGATATTTTCCTCCGTGACGTCACATCCGGGTTTGATCACGACACATGCGCATAATACTTGGTACTGGATTTCGTCTGAGACTGGAACTATAACAACGGATTCTACTCCGGGGCATAACTTTATGATGATTTCAAGTATTTCAGGAGCGACATTCATTCCACCGGAAATGATCATGTTGGATTTCCTACCCTCAACAAAGAGAACACCGTCTTCTGTCAGCCGTCCCATGTCGTCCGTTTTGTACCATCCGTCTGCTGTTTTAACGGCTGCGGTCTTCTCAGGGTCGTTATAATATTCTTTAAACATGGTCTTGTTGCGTACATATATTTCTCCGCGTATATTTACAGGCACGACTTCTCCGTCTGTATCCACTATTTTCACTTCGTTACCTTTCGTGATGGTACCGCATGAGTACTCACTAAAATCATCCGAGCTGTTTACGATGTTAGCGGACACCATACAGCATTCTGTAGTAGCATACACGCAATCAAAATACTCGCTGACAGTGCCCGTGCATTCCGAAAAGTTTCTGGTGATAGGCTGGCCACCAGTTATTACGGTTTTTAAAGGCCAATCTTCTGTCAAGACATCCTGAAAAATACAGTTAAAATCATGAGAATTGTTTTAAATGTATGTCTGTCAAACTATGAATTGAAATACAGTCAAACTCCGCCGAAGGGAGTGAAATGACAAGTATGAAACAATGAAACGGTGATTTTTCTTTTAACGGAGGTGGTCTCGTAAATGCATGAATCACCAACACTTCCTTTCCTGTATTTGGTTACAAGACCCTTGAGAAGCAATCAGGGATCACCGTGAGTTTTAGCCCAGAAATGGGGAATGACATGGTAGAGTCCAGACAACTATTGGTGGTAAGTTTAAACGTATTTCTTTTACATCGATTGCGAAACAAGTTCTATCAACTTATATTAATCACTTTCAAAGGATTCCTACGAAGAACCTATACTCAGTAAATGTGGATTAATTATCTTACTCAAGGATAAATAACATGGTCACTGCGAGGATCGAATCCATGACCTTTCGGTATTGAGCTTTATTTAACCTCAAAAACTGGCCTTTGGAAATACGAACAAAAAAGTCGGACGTTTCTTTTTTTGTTCAGTATTGTGCAGGAAAAAAACGTCCATACTACTTATTAGGATTAAATGCATCGCCAAGTACAAAGGAAACACGAAATAATGCGTAAATGCATCGCCAAGTACAAAGGAAACACGAAATAATGCGTAAATGCATCGCCAAGTACAAAGGAAACACGAAATAATGCGTAAATGCAGCGCCAAGTACAAAGGAAACACGAAATAATGCGTAAATGCAGCGCCAAGTACAAAGGAAACACGAAATAATGCGTAAATGCATCGCCAAGTACAAAGGAAACACGAAATAATGCGTAAATGCATCGCCAAGTACAAAGGAAGCACGAAATAATGCGTAAATGCAGCGCCAAGTACAAAGGAAACACGAAATAATGCGTAAATGCAGCGCCAAGTACAAAGGAAACACGAAATAATGCGTAAATGCAGCGATGCGTAAATGCAGCGCCAAGTACAAAGGAAACACGAAATAATGCGTAAATGCATCGCCAAGTACAAAGGAAACACGAAATAATGCGTAAATGCAGCGCCAAGTACAAAGGTAACACGAAATAATGCGTAAATGTATCGCCAAGTACAAAGGAAGCACGAAATAATGCGTAAATGCATCGCCAAGTACAAAGGAAACACGAAATAATGAGTAAATGCATCGCCAAGTACAAAGGAAGCACGAAATAATGCGTAAATGCATCGCCAAGTACAAAGGAAACACGAAATAATGCGTAAATGCATCGCCAAGTACAAAGGAAACACGAAATAATGCGTAAATGCAGCGCCAAGTACAAAGGAAACACGAAATAATGCGTAAATGCAGCGCCAAGTACAAAGGAAACACGAAATAATGCGTAAATGCATTGCCAAGTACAAAGCAAACACGAAATAATGCGTAAATGCAGCGCCAAGTACAAAGGAAGCACGAAATAATGCGTAAATGCATCGCCAAGTACAAAGAAAGCACGAAATAATGCGTAAATGCATCGCCAAGTACAAAGGAAACACGAAATAATGCGTAAATGCATCGCCAAGTACAAAGGAAGCACGAAATAATGCGTAAATGCATCGCCAAGTACAAAGGAAACACGAAATAATGCGTAAATGCAGCGCCAAGTACAAAGGAAACACGAAATAATGCGTAAATGCAGCGCCAAGTACAAAGGAAACACGAAATAATGCGTAAATGCAGCGCCAAGTACAAAGGAAACACGAAATAATGCGTAAATGCAGCGCCTAGTACAAAGGAAACACGAAATAATGCGCCGTCGCAAGCCAATGTTCTCCGCCTACTCTCATTCATTTTTTCTTCTGACAAAGTAAACCTTTTTGTTTTATCTACAGATACTATTTGTTGAAAAGATTTAAGCCAATATATGATCCTAAATGAAAAGGACAAATTATCTATAACGTAAACTTTTGTTAACAATAGTCATTGGTAAAGGTATTTCTAATGAACATTTGCAGATTTTGTCAAAAATCTATTCTTTTAATACCTGTCTTACAATAATAACACTTATATTTGTAACAGTTTGGTTAACATTGTAACAAGGAAACATTCCACATTTTACTAATAACCACAGTGAAGGCATTGCAAATGTGCAAATAACTGCGGTTTCATATCGCATTTAGCATATATGCTTAGTTTTGCTAAGGAGAATTATTATAGCATATATGCTTAGTTCTGCTAAGGAGAATTATTATAGCATATAGGCTTAGTCCTGCTAAGGGGAATTATTATAGAATATAGGCTTAGTTCTGCTAAGGGGAATTATTATAGCATATAGGCTTAGTTCTGCTAAGGAGAATTATTATAGCATCTATGCTTAGTTCTGCTGAGGAGAATAATTAATATTTAGAAGGCTTTATACTGATTACACGAATTACCTTGTTTTCCATAAGCTTGTGAAGTAATGGAGGTAGTGCCAACATTGCTGTGCATTTTTCACGTTTAACTACATCTATCAAAAACGATATCTGGTTCTGCGGTGGAGGGCAAAATCCCGACTGCGTTATTCTTGTTTGTCCGCTGAAAAGCCCGAACGGAAACCCGCCCAGCCATGTAAAAGGCCTGTCGTTGTATATTATATCGTTGCTATCAGCACCTTCTAAATACATGAACGTTGCCGACTCATGCGTATGTGTGACGACTTTAGGTACACCCGTGCTTCCAGACGTTTGAAGCATAACTGCTATGTCCTTCGAATCAACTTCCGGTAGTTCGATATCTGCATTTTCGCCAGAAATCAATTCGGTCAGAGTTTTCACTTTAAGAACGTCAGGACAATCGTGGCAAATTAGGTATCGCAGATACGACATTTTTTCACTTATCACCGAGCCGTCGCGGTCATATCCGTCGAGCAAGCTGTTGAAAATTGTCCAATTGTCTCCAGTAGTTCCTGGGTCAATTACAGCCACTGAACATGTACCTAGCTTGTCCATCATGGTTAAAACGTCGCTTCCGTCTTTGTATGTAAACGAAATGCTGATTGGTCGGGCCCCAGCTATCATGGACCCGAATGTAATGAACAGCCATTCCGGACAATTCCTTATGTTGATAGCGACGACTTCGTATCGCTTGACACCAAGTGCGATCAAAGATCTGGCAACCTGGCAAGATTTTTCATACAATTCCTTCCAAGTAACGACTTCTCGTGATCCATCCGTCGACGCAAAAACAACGGCTTCGCCATCAGGGTGTAAAGAAGCATAATAACGCAAACAACCTGGAATTGTTTTAAATGTGTCCGGTCTGGTATTACCTTCCATCTTAACATAGCTCTCTGTAAGTTTCGACTTCGTTGCATTCATGGTCGAGAATTAACTACTCTCTCTGAAATATGCTGCAAGTCTTAATAGTATTAGTATTAGTAAATGCCTGATGTGTAGTGAAGAGGGGTCTTAATATATACCACCTGCCGTTGTTTAATTGTAGGTGATTAAGGAAGGTTAATATATTCTCATCACGACTTTGATGACGTTGGTTAATTAATACAAACATTATACGAAGGTCATATGAACGGTCGAAAAATCTGAAAAAGCTGGTATGAATTTCAACCAAAATAGATATAAAAGTCGAGCAGGAAAAGTAGCATTTAAGGCTCACAGTCAACCATGCATAGATTTCTAGAGTCATTCTGAATTAGTATTCGTCGGGTTGCCCAAACTTTCCAAATTTCTACCTGTTATTTTAGTAAACAAATGGCCTGATGCACCTTCTGGATTTCATAGTTTCATTTATTGAAATTGAATATGTGTAAAAATAAAGAGATTATTGCTTGCACAAATCAGGTACACTGCTTGGAAACAATGTTTCTTTGAGAATAATATATTCTTTAAATCAAAGTACTAAAAGTACTGAGCGGCGTAGGTTGGTAGAAGAGGATTTACTATTGAAGGGGTGTGAAAGGAGCAGAATGCGTTGCATTTGTTTTGTTATATTTTTATTGAAACAAAGTTTAGCCATTTATGGGAAGAAGTCTGCCAACACTTTTATTATGACAATATTATCTAATTTAGAATGTATTGTAAGCTGCAAGCAATCCTTGTTGGTGCAGATGCTCGACTCTCACTGTCTAGTCGCTTCCTTTGTGAACTAAATTGAAGGAGATAATTCAATATCGCAAATATCGTGCGGAATACAAGAACATACAATAGAGCTACAGATTAGCTTTTTGATCAGTTGGGTATTTACCCAATGGTATATATTTAAATGGATATTTGACGATTTCAACTGGGTAAAATAAAACGATAACATTGTTTGACATTGTTTTTGGGTGACATTCCACTAACATTGTATAGCATTACACAAAATGTAACTCATCAAATAAACTTGTTTTATAATAAGCTTTATACAAGGTAATTGGCAGGTCCTTCAACAACCCATGCATTGCTGAATTTGCATAGGTTGTTTTATTATTAGACTTATTGGTGCCCATGCTTTTGGTTTTAACTGGGTATTTTGACATTTTTAATTGGGTATTTAAGCTGCTCTGCTCTGCTTACAAAGTTTTAAAGAGGCACATGGCACTCGTGAAATGGTTATCAAGTATTGAAATAATTATTTATCCAGTATCATGTTGAAGTAACTAAAATAAGCCGATCAGTTTTCCAATGTAGGAGGGTACATCACCCGCCTACCGGCTATAAAGGAAAGCCCTGCACCTATGCATTTGCACTCTGCACCTATAGAACAAGATGTTCTTTCATACAGAAGCGAAATATACCTATTGTTTATACAAACATTTCTTTTAAAATTATTATTATTATTATTATTATTATTTTGTTCGACCATTCAGTTCATATACTGATTAAAGTAAAACATTAGATACATTTTAAAGGGTGTCAAGAAACCTTTAAGTATAAATAGAAATAAAACAAACAGATAAAAACTCAGAAAGAAATGCTTCAATGAATTTGATCTGAAATGCCATGAAAGCCCCGTGTGGTTCCCGGGTGCCCCGTTTGGTCACGGGGCAAAGAATAGGGCAACTGCAGATCCCTTTGGAGGGGTAGGCAGAGGGGTAGAATCCCTCCAAATTCATGTTCATTTTATCATTTTTTTGTTTATGTTCATAAAAGGTATTCATCATGATCCCTGCATTGTTTCAGGTGCGAGTGCTATCTTGCTCGCATCAAAAGAGCAGTGGCAGAAAAACAATAAACGTGGCTCTAGCGTAAATGGAGTTTCTACGATAGAATTTGCAGCAACTCTGCAGTTCAGGGTGAGAAGATTCTAGGCCCATTTTCCATATTTTATCTCGATGTACATGGAAGATGAGCCTGGCATGTTCATGCCTGTTAGGCGCCATATAACCTTTTCATGTGTTGGTGTGCTTTAAAAGCCAATTCAATTAAAGCGATTTCCAGTAACCCCACCCATCAAAATATCATAGCAACAAGGTTCAACAAGTTTTAATTCCGTCATTGTGGACATAATGGGTGTGTGCTACTGTTAAAAAACAATATAAAACCCATATTAACTACTATTATGAGTTATTGACACTGGTGGAAAACAGTCATTTCTTCATATCGTAGAAAATGCATTGAGGTATACAGGTTGCACGACGGGTGCCGCCATCATGGATTTTCCTTCTAGATTTGACAGTGGCTCTCATTATTATAATTATTCTTTATCAATCCGCATAATTTCGAAGTGAAAAGAATCATATAATCAATTGTTAATAAATCAAAGAATCATATTAAACAGAATACTGAACGAAATCTCCCGATTTAAAGAAAAAACATATTAGTCAAAAAGTGTTTTAACCTCGATGATCGTTAATCTAGTAGTGCACATTATGAAACACCTGTTCGGTATTACTGAAATAGAAAGTCAAGACTGTATTGTGCCTATACCATTGGGGTATTCTTTTGGTTTAATTGGTGGAGGGACTATAAACATTAATTTAAAGGAAGTTATTTAATAAACAAAAAAACGAGAGATTATGCTTAACACTTAACAAACAACCAAGAAAATGTGATGTACAGTATTTGTTTAATTATATCGTATATGTATATTAAAGTTACAAGTCCAAAGCGTTATTCACTGTGCCACGCCAGACCTCGTAAAGAGAAACGAATCTGAATCTGCAAAATACTCCCATCCTTCAAATTGAAGATAATAGGGAGGTGCAAGTCAAGGTAATAAATAAGACAATTAAAAGATCTGAAGTTAATATATTACAGGTTTAAAAATTTAAAAACAATAAAAACACTGTATCTATGGCAAAAGTGGTGGTGGGAGCCTAGATTTGAACATGTCAAGAGCTTTCTTTTGTATTTAGTGGTAGTTCATTCCAGTATCGTATTGTGCGTAGGAAGAATGAGTTTTTTGTGGTAATTAGTGCTAGAAAATGGAATAACAAAGTTCAGATTTCGAGATGGTAAGAGATGATGATGATCTGCACACAGAAGAAGTTTTGAATTGTGTACAGATTTGTTTAGGGGGTCATTTTTCTTCTATGTTCTAAGGTTGGCCATTTTAGTTCGTTTAGCATTAAGATCACACTGCTTTGGTAGTTGTAATCACTAAAAACAAATCTGGCACCCTCTTCTTTGTAACATTTCTATTTTTTGGGTGAGTTCTTTTTGCCATGGATGCCACACTGAGGAGCAGTATTCTACTTTGGGTAAAAGAAAAGCCTAATAATTTGAGAAACATGGATTAATGTTCGACATGGTGAGCTCCACACACACACCTCCCCGACCAAAACTGTTTATTGCAATAAAACAGTTTTGTTCATGATATATTTGTTCATTTAAATGAAAGTTCTTTAATACGAACAAAATCACTAAGGAACAATTTTCCTCTTATTGAAAAAAACTGATTTAAACAAATTCCTACCGACCTACTTTAATTTTATTAAGTTATTAATTTATTAAATAAATAAAAAAGAAAAGTAATATTACCCTTAGGGCAGCTATACTAACCTCTAGACCACGGAGAATGTTATATCTGTATGTCAAATTTATGTGATTATATTATATAAGTAAGTAAGTAAGTAAGTAAATCGGTTATTATAGTGACATGTACATAAAGTGACAAACAAGTACATACATAAATGAAACAGCACCCGGCCCTATGGGCCTATAAGTCACTATTAATGATAAATATGTGACAAAATATAAATATATGGTTCACATGAAAATACAAAAGCGTATCAAATTAATGATGCTGTAATAAATCTGACGGTAAAGTGAATATTACACATTATATTCAGTCAGTCAGTCAGTCAGTCAGTCAACGCCAGCAGCTGATTGGTTGTCTTGTACAATACGCTGCTTTATGACGCTTATGTATTGCGGGAAACCATTATAACCACGACTGACCATTATCGATGCTTGATTATAAATACAAACGTTTGTCCTGCACAACGCTATCTCAAACTTGTCGCTAGAACATGTAGAAGGGGCTCAACTATAATGGGGTGTCGCCATTTTTAAAATGAAGATGTAATTAGAACAAACGCCTAAAAAACACAAACGTTGACGAACAAAGTTGTCATCTTTATAAAAGCAGAAACGTTGACTTCCAAAATGAAAATAACAGCACATAAAAACAACATATACTGAGATAAAAAGGTTTAGCAAGTTTTTGTTGCACCCTGGAAATAATACATTTTTGGTTGTAAAATCAAGAAACTACTGCCATAGACACGATATTTTATTAAACACACATCAATAACAGTCGAACATCTTAATGACGTAACGAATAAATGAACGTAGCGGTCAAGAACGTAAAGTCCAAAAATATATGTATTGTATACAGTATTATTTCATCTAAAAAACTTGCTAAACTTTTTTCCCTCGGTATATTTAAAATATATTGAACAAATTGCAAGTAAGAATTTGCGGTGTCTGAGTGGTAGGCATACTTGCCTTACGATCCAGAGGTCCCGGATTCGATTTTCGGAAGTTTTCCAGACGCACTCACTAAGTACCCTATTCGGACAAGTTACTTAGATACGATGCCATCTTTCGGTCGGTACTATATGTAAGGATATCAATATCCGTTGCACTTACAGATCTCGCTCAATTTCTGTATTAATCAGTGATTCACAGTAAACCTTTCTCGGGACTTCGTCACTACGATGTTTATACTCTCCTTTGCATCGGTTATAAATTACTATGCAATATTCTCGTATTTGAAACGAAGTGGTAAATACGTCCGCTGACGTGGGAGCGTAGGTTCTGATATGAACACTTATTTATGCCTTAGTGATAAATGCATGCCAACTATCAGTTAAAATTCGAAAACAAAATAAAATAATAAGGCATAATAGGTCGATACCCTGTCGCAATGTCGCCTCGGAGTTCCTTAAAGTCCCTACCCCGACAACAACGTCCCTACCCCGCCAACAACAGGCACATTTTACAAACTCTATTTTGAGAATTCAAACTCTATAGACACAATGTAAAAGGCTTTAACCAGCAAAGTCAAACCCCAAAACTGGAGCGTCGAATTAAGCGTTACCAACGCATAATTCATTTTACGCATATTCAACCACGGGTATTTAAAGAACCCGTATAAACTATACTTTTAATCGGCACATATACATTATTATTTGATCTAAACATCAGGGTAGAGTTTTGATAAAAGGATTGTTGCCGTTATTTGGCGGATTAGTCTCTGTTAAGACTACCTTGAGTCTCTTTAAGGTAGTACATCTAAGAATACGTGTAACTCCATCTATAATAATCACTTACACAGGAAAAGTTTATGCAACGAAAATAAATAATAAACATGTGGCTTCATGCTCTTATTGTAACTTTAGTGAATTTGCTTTTTTAGCGAGTTTTCAAAATAAATGGATGGTCAATGGCGATCATTTTTTTGCACATTAACTGCAGTGATTTGAAAAACTTGCAGCAGACAATATTGCGTATCTATATTCGACACTAGAACCATACAACAGCTCACGATCTATGAGCGTTTGGCTAAAGAGAGATGAAAAAGTGTAAAGTAATTCTGGGTTACCAAGGTCTAATTACATTTATTTCTATTGTCTATAAACTAATAACAAAACAACCATGCACTGCAAAGATCAACTGTTTGATAGTGTTTGCAAAACTATTCCGACACAATTAGTCCCAAATTCATGAATAAATATGAATGAGTATAACGTGTATGCTCTATCCTGCACCTGGCTAAGACAACTTCTTCTCGACGAATGGGTCTACTAGAAGAACGCCATTCTCCGAGTAACGGTTTAACTGAATGGAGTTTATTGTTAACTGACAAATCCCAAGCGGCTTGCCAAGAGTTAGGATATGTCAGTTAACAATAAACTCCATTTAATTAAACCGTTACTCGGAGAATGGCGTAGACCCATTCGTCGAGAAACGGTTGCCCTAGCCTGGTGCAGGATAGGGCGTACACGTTATACTCATCATATTTATTCATGAATTCGAGACTAATTGTGTATCTGTATCGTTGAAACCACTTTCAAATTGATTACAATTATTAAAAGCTCGGACAAGTTCAAAAATCAGCCAGATCGGATTAGAAATGTTATGATTCTTGATTTAGTTAAATATGATATATGTTGCCTCGTTAAGACGATAGGGCCTTCATTTTGCATCAGATCTTTACCAGACTAGGCATGGTTGTTGGTATTAATAGAAGCTCGGATAATTTTGAAAACCAGTCAGATCACAATGGTAATACTAGAGTAATGATCCTTGAATTATTTTAATGCTATATTTCGTTTCATTAGCGCCTTAGCACCTTCATTATCAATCCGATCGTTACCAAACTCGGCCAAATTGTTGATATAAATGTGTGCTTGGACAAGATCGAAAAACCAGGTATATCTGTTTAGTTAAAATGACCTTCATTTGTTTATTGTAATATGCTATATTTTGCTTTGTTAAATCTCTAGATATTTCACTTTTATTCTGATATTTTTCAAACTCGGCCTGACTATATATATTAATGACAGATTGATTTAGTTAAATAACCAGCAACATTTGAGAAGAAACATCAGAGTTGTGGCACCTGACTGAATGAAAAGAAATATGTTTTGCTTTGTTAAAAGTGCAGGTCCTTTTTATTTATCCGATCTTTTGCCAAAATTGTGTTTAATGTTAATACCTTACAGAGTATTGCCAATGAAAAATCAGGAAAATCTGAACAAAATCAATCAATCAACTCAGGGAATTTTGCCTTTAGTCAGATAACTTTGACACGTAATTCTAACACGACCTGCGCAGTTTTTCATAAACACAAAGAAGAGCAACAACTGTAAGTTATTCTGCGATAAAATACGGCTGTTCCATTAATTCCCCGCGTATATTTTATCCGTTGGAAGCGCCATCTTACATCACGTCACTTATATACGTCACGTCGACAAACTCAACAGTAATTATAATGAAATGCTAATTACAACAAACTTGCCATGCTCCCAAACCTTGCACACACACCGATATAAACCCATCATATGCATCAGTACACATAACATTAATAAGCATCTTGAAGAAGCTGACAAAGCGACATCGCGACATTGCGATACGACAACTCGACATTGCGATAAAACCACGCGACATTGCGATAAGACATCGCAACATAATTGTCGCGATGTCGTATTGCAATATCGCGATGTCGTATCACAATGTCGAGTTGTCGCGTTGTCGGGTGTTGCATTGTCTTGCATGACAATGCGACATTATGTAATGTCACCCGCGACAACGCAACATTCTTTCAATTGTCGTAATGTTGCCAACGACATCGCGACAATGCGACATTACGACAATTGACAATATGTCGCCTTTTCGTTGGCGACATTACGGCAATTGAAAGAATGTTATGTTGTCGTGGTCGACATTAAAACAATACGACATAATGTCGCGTTGTCATGGGCCACAATGCGACACCCGACAATTCGACAACTCGACATTGTGATACAATATCGCGACATTGCAATACGACATCGCGACAATTATGTCGCGATGTCGTATCGCAATGTCGCATTGTCGTATCACAATGTCGAGTTGTCGTTTCGCATTGTCACATTGTCGCATCGCAATATCGCGATGTCACTAGTGTCGGGTGTCGTATTGTCGCCGACGACAATGCGACATTGTATCTTGCCCCAACCGGAAACCGTACTATATGACGTAAGCAATGACTTAAATGTACGGTGTCCGGTTGCGGCCAGATAAAATGCGACACGTATCGCAATGTCGCGTTATCGTATTGCAATGTCGAATTGTCGTATTGTCGTATCACAATGTCGCGTTGTCGCATTGTCGGGTCAATTATGTCACATTGTCGTAATGTCGCCCACGACAATGCGACATTCCTTCAATTGTCGTAATTTTGCCAACGACATCGCGAATCGCGACATTTCGACAATAGAAAGAATGCCGCGTTGTCGTTGGCGACATTACAACAATTGAAAAAATGTCGCGTTGTCGTGGGCGACATTACGACAATGCGACATAATATCGCGTTGTTGTGGGCGACAATGCGACACCCGACTATGCGACAATGCGACATAGTGATACGACATTGAGACATTGTGATACGACATCGCGTCAATTATGTTGCGATGTCGTATCGCAATGTCGAGTTGTCGTTCCGCAATGTCGTATTGTCGGATCGCAATGTCGCATTGTCGGGTGTCGCATAGTCGCCCACGACAATGCAACAAACATTGTATCTGGCCCCAACCGGACACCGTAGTATTTAAACATATGTACTGCGCAGAACTGTGCATACGGGGGCGACCAATGGAACAGACTGTAAACATAGCAGCTAGCAGCCTGATTACCTTGACCTCCGGGATAATACATAGTGCACCCACAATAGCGTAAACAATGGGGTTATTGTTGTGTTAGAATCGAAATAATAAATATGTACCTGTATTTTATCGGTGAATAAAATACAGGTAGTATTTCTGATGCGAGTAATTAAATCACTCGTTCTAACGTACTCGTGATTTAATTACTACGCATCCGAACTCCTAACTGTATTTTATTCACGCACGAATGATTTAATTTCTCGCATCCGAAAGACTAACTGTATTTTATTCACCGATAAAATACAGGTACGTATTTGTTATTTCTTAATTAAAAAGTCAGGAGATATATTTAACAAAAGAAAATTCTGTAATACAGTATGTTTGCAAAGTCCATGAAGCGCCTTAACGATTTATGGTGAGTTTGCCAGTTCATTACCGGCGTTTAAACCCGCATAAACGCCGAAATAACGCAACTCGTGGAATTTGCCATTAAAATCGCACACACGCCGACAAATGCGAATCATTTCTTATATTTGCTTTACTGTCGCCATGGTAATACCAACAATTGCCTGTGGAGAATAATAATGATAAAAAAATGTCTAACGTCAGTGTATTTTCAGATTTTCTATTCCGGTATACAGGATGCGTTCGCAAATTAGCTTCGAATCCTTGAAAATTGAAGTTTATTCGAAATTAGACGCTTGTTTCAACAGAAAATACCACCAAGTGAATTTAGACATTAACCAATCAATATAACTATCTATATTGTAATTTGCGGTTTATTATTCTCGCACAAATATATGGTAGAATGTCCTATCTGTGTAAAAGTACAAGGTAAGTGTTATGTCAATAATGTGTTGTTACCTTTAGTCTACAGGGGTGTTACCTTTAGAGCAAGTCAGAAATCGTGTTACCTTTAGTGCAAGTCAAAATTCGTGTTACCTTTAGCGCAGACATTTTTTCTTACCTTTAGTGTAGGTGGTTAACTTTAGTCTAAAACTTGTTACCTTTAGTTCAGCGTGTTACCTTTAGTGCAGTTGTTATCTTTAGGGTTGCAAAAATGGACTGCTCTTTTTTTAATTAAGACCATTCCATTTATGTGACAAAGTGGTGTTTTGGGGAAAATGACTGATCAGCAGAGGGACATTGTAACTCGCAGGTTTATCTGGGTTTGCAATGGACGCAAAGGCTATTATAGTCGTGCTTAGCGGGTAAAGGGTTAAATTGGTTGCCTAATGAAAATAAATGTGCCAAACTGTTTTGCAAGTTTTTATACATAATGTGCACTATTTTAGCAGTTCGATGATAAGCTGGCATTGTACTACCGCGAATAAATAGCTTGCATCTTTTTGTTCTTAATTTTGAACGTTTTATTATGTTAGTAAAATATGCAGAAACCAAGGACAACGCTATTTACGGTTTAAATGTTACTGATAAACAGTGACCATGGTTTTATCAAGGGTCATGAAAAACTGTTAAGCATTGCATCGGCATGATTTGATCGTGACAGCACATAAAAATTAAACATACATTTATTAAGAAGAAAGAGGACTCATAAAGACAAATTGATTGTTTTGTACCTGTTTTCACGTGTCACAGGGACAATGCTGGTTCGATGGCTGTACTTGTCTGTTTATGCCCAGTAAGTGTATGCCCAGTATGGGGATCTCAACTGTTTCCAATGAATGACCCAGGGGCTATGTCACCAGTGGTGGGGACGGACCCTGAGGTCGATGCTGGTTGGATGGTTGTATCCGTCTGTTCATGTCCAGTAAGTGTATATATGACTGTAGGGTGGGATCGCAACAGTTTTCAAGTTACGACCCACGGGTTATGTCCCCATGGATGGAGATAGACCCCAAGGTCAATGCTGGTTAGATGGTTGTATCCATGCTTAGGGTATATATTGGTTATAGGGTGGGTATCTCAACGGCTTCCAAGTTATAACCTCTTGACTAGGTCCCCAAGGATGGGGACGCACCCCGGGGTTGATGCTGTTTTGACGGTTGTATTCATGCTCAGTGTATAACTGTGGTTTCAGAGAAGAAAACATTTTAAGGTTTTTCATTATATACTGGCCCGATCCGTCTCGTTTTTTAACTTGTCTGAGCTTTTATTGATATCGACATTCGGGTTTGTCCAAGGTTTGGACATATCAAATTGAAAATGAAGCCCCTATTATCTTAACGAGGGAAATATAGCATATCTAACTAGATCATGGGCAATAACTCCGTTGTTACTGGTCCGATCTGGCTGTTTTTCAAACTTGTCTGATCTTTCATTGACATCAACAGTCTGGTAAAGTTTGGTAAATATCGATTATAGGCTCTATCGCCTTAACGAGGCAAACTATGTCATATTCAAGATAAAATCTAGGGCCTTAACTGTAGTGTTATTAGTTCGATTATGCTGATTTTCGAACTCCTCCGAGCTTTTATTAATATTAACATTCTGACCAAGTTTGAAAAAGATAGGATAGAATAGAAAGATAGGATAGCAAATGAAACCCCTTATTGTTAACGAGAGAAACTATAGCATAGTTACCTAAATCAAGGGCCACTGTAAGGAAAAAAATCGACGCCTGAAGGGGATTAATAAGCCAGTTGTGCATATTTTGTCAAAATAAAAATTTGATACAGCCAATGGTGCTATTTTTGTACGCAGCTTCTGTGAGTATGAGTACCAAGATGAGTACCGATTTCGGATTTTATTTTTATTTTGCTAGCATAGCACACCTATTATCATATGTATATACACGTGTCCAATAAATGTATCTATTACATATCTATTACATACTTACCTTTAAATCATCATAATTAAATGTCAACTTAAAATTGCGACCTGAAAATAAACCTTTCCGATAGCCTGTTCCAAGTTATCGAGAAGGGAGATTTCCAGACGTCGATACTAATTAAGTAATGCCCAAATCGGTGATCATAAATGCCTGCCACATGACCTTCACACTCGTTGCTTAAAGCAGAAGTTGGTCCTAAATCAACAAATCCACTTTTGATATGTTTTTAAGTGTTAAATATCATTATAAATACGATTATTTCTATGCCATTGATGTATGTTCAGTAAAAATATGTTTTTAAAGATAAAAATCGAACAGGCGAACAGGCATTGCTAAAATATCGAAAAAAAATCTAAGGGGAAAAACTCTTGCGCGAATTACCGGAAGTGACGTCATTAGGAACAAACTATTTTTTGTTTACATTGGGGCTGAACGAAAAACAGTATACCTTGTGTGAAAATGCGATAATTAATCGATCATGATACCGAGTCGGAGGAAATGCCCGTGATAAGACGGTTACACAATGTGCAACCTTACGATTTTGAGCGAGAATACGTGTCTGAGGACGAACATACATCGGATTCATCAACTGATGATGAAGTCGAACGCGGTGCAAGTGGAGAGCTTGTAAGGACTATCGTGTCATGTCATTCGTTACGTTCAGCGGTTCATTACACAATTTACTAATCTAACAAAATAGTGTCTTTATACACTGACAGCAACAACAAACAAATTACAACGTAAACATTGTTTTCATCGAAATCTGACAGTTAGTCACCCGCAACACTGCAATATCTTGGTACATACACAATAACCGCGAAATGTAGTATATTCCGAATGAATGGACCTGGTCTAAATACGAGCGTCAGATTTGTTTTGCCGATAAGTAGCCATGGAACAAATATATTTATTAGATATTATCCATAATTGATAAAAAATTAATGAAAACAATAATAAATGAAACAGCATATAATTTCTATAGTTTTATATATTTGCCATAAGTCTCCATTAACACCAAACACCCTAGGAGCGGTGTTTGTAATATGACACGCTCTCTAGTCTCCACTGCCCCCGAATATCAATACAGACTAATCAAATACTGCGGTGCACTATTGAAGTACAGCCTAATTAGGATACATACGTCGGTATATCACAAAAGCACGCACCATTTAGGGAAACCTAGTTTTATTATATATTTCCTGTTTATTGCAATTACTTGAGCGGTGTAAATACCGCCGAGGGCAGACGCGTATTGCACAAGACGGATATATCACATGATATGCGAGCTCTAATTGTCGCGCACAAAGACAAAAAAATACTATGATTTAAATAATATAGCCAAATGTATTATAAGCACGATATAGACAGTTATTAAGTATACTTACTCATTTATACTTACTCCTGATATACAGATCGAAAACAGACCAAACATATGAAATTACCATAATATAAAGTATATTATTCTATTATACTTGTTTTACTTATTGCACGAGCTAAGAGGCGTTATTATTGTTGCTTTGCCATAAAACATTACTGAATTAATATAAAAGCTAGTAATATTATTAATTTTCTGCCTTGTAATAGATATCCATGAAACATTTTTTTATTTTTTTTTCAAATCCATAAACCTATATATGTTGATAATATATATTTATAACACTATTGGCAGAAGGGGTTTATAATTTAAAATTATTAAAATTAAAATTTGGGAACAAAGACACAGTGTTTATTTCACCGGATTCATTTAAATTTATATGCTGAACGTTCTTAGCACTATTTTAAAAAATGACGGCTACATATTATTAGCGCCGTCAACTCTTCATTGATTCACGAAAAGACGCATGCTTCTAATTCAACAGCTAAACATTCACGGTGTATATAAAGATCTAAGACTATACTCCTTTCTTCAAATTATCATACGTGTACCCGATGAGGTGCTAAGATAATTGAACATAAATTTCAATCTTACTTCATGTATGAATTTCCTCCTCAACGCCGGTCGAATAGGCGAATACAACTTGCTTGGAGACGGCGTGGTAATGCACTTCTCATTTTTATAGTCAAATATCTTTGGTACCGCTGTTGATTTTAATATGCATGGCCTTTTGTTCTCCAAATTCAAAGATAATGAAACCAAAGGATGAACTTCCCACGAAGTCAACTCAAAATGTTTGCTACACACTCGCGAGTCTTTCGTAGGTTCCCACTTTCTCGACGAGTGGGGCGGTTTTCTTCGGTAACGGTCAAACCACACTTCAGATCTTAATATATCATTATCTCGATTAGGGAAACGAAAGAAACTTAGGTTATTATCTTGTCCTTCTTTATGAAAACGTTTTCACCCAGCAACAGCACACGGCATTTTTAACAAGTACCATAAAATGTAATCCTACATAGACAATTCTATACAACTCAATGCGACACGGCTAATCGGTTGGTACCAATGACGTCACAGGATCACATGACACTTACCAGGGCGAAACTCGAAGCGTGTGCGCTATGAGATAAAATTGGCTACTGTGAAAACACGGGACAACCAATAAGTGTAAGATTTGAACAGATTGTATATTATATATATATATTTCCGAATATATACTCAAAAGACACACCATATTTCACCTTTAAAGTGACTATGTTTTTCTTGGTAACGAATATGTATGCATAAACATAGACATGGATGATATTTAGGCTATTAAAAGATATTCAAAAGATATGTTTATTGGAATATGAATCATAGTTTCAATTGTATTCAATAATAAAATATTTAAATGCTTGGCATTGTTACCGTTTTTCCAAAACAAATAGTCATGTTTTCGTAAGATAAGAAGACATTGCAACATATATTTCTACATAAATAGCTTTATATTCATGACATGTTTTATTATTTATAAAATTATTCTTGTTTAGGTGTACGCTTACATGTATTCTACCGCGAAGATCACAGCCCCTTTAATCCGAGGTTAGCATCAGAAACAAAATTTCAAGGCAGAATCAGTTGATATATAATACCGTTTCTCTTAAGTTTGTTGGAAAATGAAGTGAGGGAGTATCGATATCCATCGATGCTGAATGTGGAGTTAGTATCAATACTCAATAACGAAGGCGTATCAATATTCAATGGGGAGTGTGTATCAAAACTCAGTCGGGAGAGGTACCAATACTCAATCGGGAGTGGATATCAATACTCAATGAGAAAGGGGTATTAATATTCAATCGGGAGGTGGAGATATCGATACTCAATCGGGAGGTGGGGATATCGATACTCAATCGGGAGGTGGGGATATCGATACTCAATCGGGAGGTGGGGACATCGATACTCAATCGGGAGAAAGTATCAATACTTATTCGAGACGGGGTATCTCAGTGAGGATGGGGTATTAAAGGGACACATGGCAATCTTGAGTTTAATTAAAATAAATACATCAATGTATTTAATCTTGCCTAATTTTGACTTTAAAACTGCTTGCATACCATTAAATAAAAATTTGAGATTTCAGTTGTATTCCATATTCTACCAAATTGTTAAATATATTATTGATGCAATATTATCAAAAGTAAGAAACATGTAAAAACAATTTGCTTTAAACTATTCGAATAATTAACATTAATATTAATGAATGAAAGTATGCAAGTTATATTGAAAACTATCAGCACGCCGTGGGTTTTAAACTAATCAAGATTTCCATGTGTCCCTTTAATACTCAATCGGGAGGCGATGCCAATACTCAATGTGAAGGGAGTATCAATACTCAATAGCGTGGGGTACCAGTATCAATACTCAGTGGGGAGGAGGTATCAATACGCAATGGGGAGGGGTATAAATACTCAATGGGGGAGTGGGTATCAATGCCACAGATGATGTTCGGATCATCGATTGGCTAATTACCTCGTGGGCACGACTCACTATTTCGTGAGCACGATTTATTTGTTCGTGCTTAAGAATTATTATTTCGTGCACACGAATTATTATCCCGTGCTTACAAATTATTATTACGTTGCTAGGATTTAACGATCTCAAAAGAAATAATTCAAAGGAAAATCGGGAAAATCGTTTAACCAGTTACATTGTTTCAAATTTCGGTCATCTATTATTCCAGAAATAGCCTTTCTATCAACTTCATCAACAAACGAAATAGTCATGATGTCCTAAAGACATGATAAACATAAACATATGTTGTCCTATCCATTTTAATTTGATGGTGTATCTTTTCATAATGATATAGATTAGTTTTTCTTATAACCATGCATGTGAGGATAAGAAATATCCATTCTTTCCTATTCATTTATTAGATTCCAAGTGGTCCTTAAAGCTACACAATCCCGATAAAAGGCACACTAGAACTGAACAAATCTAACGGTTATTACGCATGTTGTACTAAGTGATTACTGTATACGTGTGGGTTCATATATACAACATGCGCACCACCTAAATTCACTGAATATTAATGAGATAAGGCGGTACTGTATGAGACGCTTCAGGTACTTTGTGAATCGACCACTGGTCTTATAACGGGTATAAAAGTGGATTTTAGCAGACGGCATTTTACCACCGAACTGATGAGACCAATCTTCTGCAGAAAGACCTAATAGGAAATACAAGTCATTAGAAATTGAAAAGGAAGCTAAAGATGTACTTACTCAAACAACCTTATAAGTCCATATTTATATATAATCCAAAACAACACCTATAATTAAACGTAGCCTTTCCAACTATCGCATTGCATCAAAGAAACTATTATATATAAATAATCCTCCATTTTTATGTGTATGTGTGTGTGTGTGTTTGTGTGTAGTGTATATTGACACAAAACACAAGGGAGACATTGTTTATCGAAATTGGAATATTGGTAGAGGCTCGTAACTAATGGTAAAGATGGAGATATAGTATTTGTTATGTGAAGTTATGCATGCATGGTTTACATATATTAGTAGATTATAAATCAACATAGTTTTAATGAATTCCTCTTAATTTATGCATGGATTGAAATTTTGAAATTGAAAATAAAATGGATAGAGAGACACAGACAGACACAGACAGAGAGAGAGACATAGAGAGTCAAAAAGAGGGAGAAAGAGAGAGAGAGACACACACAGAGAAAGAGAGATACAGAGAAAGAAAGAAAGCGAGAAGTAGGGAGGGAGGGAAAAAGGTGAGAAAAGGGGAGAGAGAGTGGGGGAAGGAAGGAGTGGGGTGGAAGGCATTGAGAGAGAGAGAGAGAGAGTGTCTGTATAGTCTTATAAACATAGACGTAAGAGCCGGAGGACTCCACAACCCAATGTTTCGGGGTGGGCCCCAGTATTGATGTTTTCACAAAACAAAAAAATGCAACACAAATGTATGAATTGGCAATCTGAACATTAAAATTCTGATTGATAATATTTCAAAATCACGGAAAATATGAAAGATGTCAGCTTTCGTCTGTAAGACAGGGTAAGTGTTAACTAAAAACCGAAAGTTTTAGTACAACAATTAAGTTCAAATACTAGTAATTAACCTTTCCTAAGTTTATTGATTTGTAAAGTAATTTTGAATGAAAACTGAAATTTAACCGAGGCATATCCCTTATGTCCATTGACATTAACCTCCCTCTCCACCCTAGATTTTGTTTTAATTTCCTTCAATGTGTTGCATTTCCCCCAGGGTCCTTACATACTAGTATATAGTTATTTTTATGTAAAGTATGTACATTCCCAAAATTCAACCAAGGCAAATACCTCTGTGTGACCCAGTGTAGCTACGGACATGGAAAAGCAATATGTTGAAAAGCAGTGGTTTATATTCACGGTGGACAGAAGTAACGGACACTGGCTGCTCAAAACAGCGTTACCTTGATCCTGGTTACTCATGTAAAGGACCATGTCGGGTAAAAACACGTAAACTATTAAAACAATTTTGCTGAAAAATAACTACTTTTGCTCGAAAGCATTGGTCCTTTCGACATTAATATGCAAATGAGCTACTTTATCCCAGGTTTGCAAAGCTGGATGTACGGGGTCCAAACGGGGTTTATAATATTTCGAGATAAAATATATCATCTTGTTTCTTGTCTTAGTAGAAAAAAAGCATAGGCCCAAACATCACATTCTTCAATTTTCTTTCCATTTCCCACAGCTTATTGACGATTTAGATGGAATTTGTCTAATCCGGAGAACTATTTCTTCTCTACACAAGGCCAGTATGCATTCAGTGAGTGCGATGTGTTTATCTCTTTTATGCGAATGAACACCCAATCAAAATGACAGCTGACGCTCTCTCTGTCTGTTAACGTAGTGATACATTTCGTCAGTGACGATCTGTTGCGGCTTCTAGCGTGCTCGAATTTTGTCGTCTGCTAAGGACTAGGGCTTGAAAAGCCCCTAGTCCAAAAACTACTAGATATGTTCCCCTGTTCGAAATATCTCGGTCTGATATCAGCGGTGGAAGATAAAGCTGCGACATTTGGGTGGGGTTTATGCGGGGGTCAACTTATGGAAAAAAAACAATGTGCTGAGATATTTTAAAGATTTTTACATTTAACGAGTTTTCACCCTCCAAACATCGGCGAGTAAAACATGTTCCTTTATTCTCGTCCGTCGGATTGGTATGTACACCGGTTCTGTGTTTCGGAGTCTATCCTTGGAACAATTTGCTCAAAGGAAAATATATTCGTAAGTAAGATTAGGGCAGCTTCTCGGATTTGTATGTATCCTTCCTTTCTTTTGGGCGACCGGCTATAAATATTGTTTTATTCCCAGATACGCTGTGGTTCGTATTCTCCCACTATTTTATATCTTATTTGACGCTGACATGTTGATGATATAGTCTGAATCCTTATATCCCCTCGTCCCTGCTTTTTCATTTGATTGTTGTTGTTTTTTTGTTTTTTTATGTATTGTGTTGTTTTTTTATTTTTCGGATTTTTACAGACAGCTGCGTGCTCTAAGATAATGCCTTTTGAATAAGCCTTTATTTTAAATATTGAATGTTGTTTAACGGATCATCAACACAGTATAGGTTATTTAGAGCCGCCCCAGAGAGAGAGGAAGGATACATAGGAATCCGGGAACCGTGCCCTTCTCTTATTATCGAATAGATTCCTATGGTTCTTTAACGTGCTCGGAGGATAGACCGATACACGGGACCGCCCGGTTTACGTCCCCATCCGACAGACGAGGCTAAGGGAAAGTGTCTTGCCCAAGAACACACCGACGAAACTCAGTGGCAACACGGAGGATTAAACCCGGGGCCTCCGGTTACAAATATAGAAACTGTTTGAGGTCATTGTCGTGTAAAACGGTGACAAAAACCGTCATGCAGCCCGCTGCGGGGAAAGTAAGTTTGGTTAAAGGGATTGATGCACTATTTTCAAACACGATTTATTTAAAAGGGCTCTCAAAAACTTGAAAAGAAAACTGAAAGAATTATCAAAATATCATGAAAAATAAATGAGATGTGACCTATTGAAAATGTGCAATGAACATCAATGTGGGCGGCCATCTTTGAACGATGACGTCATCGCGCCTTTTTACCATATATGGCATATTCACAAAATGGCCTTTAAAGCAACGAAAATCACTGCAAATTGATTAAAAATAGATATACAGATGTAAAATGTATAATTTGTATGCTTATTTTTCATATGCAGTGATTTTCTTTGCTTTAAAAGACATTTGGTCAATATTCCATATATGGTAAAAAGGCGCGATGACGTCATCGTTCAAAGATGGCCTCCTCCATTTATGTTTCTTTGCACATTTTCAATAAGTCATATCTCCTTTGTCACGCCATTTGATAATTCTTTCATCCTTTTTCAAGTCTTTCAGAGCCCTTTTAAATAAATCGTGTTTGAAAATAGTGCATCAACCCCTTTAATATCTATTGCGGGCGCATAGTTTAATTTAGGGTACTGTCGACGGAAGACAGGTCGTGAAGAGAGAATTATCTCAAGGCGCAAACGTATATACACGAACGTAGGTCCGGAGTACATTTGTTTAGTATTGAACCTTGTACGACACAGATGCATTTAGCCAAACTCACCACCAGATTCTATCACTATAACAAGATCACACCCTCTACATTCAATATTGGGCTGTTCTTTTTTTATTTTCCATCATGCTGTCGCATGAATGATTTTAGTACCGGTGCTCCAGAGTGGTGAGGCACTGTTTCAAGTTCACCGCTACGGTCGTGGGTACGAATCCAGCTCGTTCATGAGGCATGCAGTACTTGTCCTACTTATGAAAATGTGGATGGTCTGCCTTGCCTCCCCCACGAAAAATTCGACCATCATATATAACCTAAAATATGCTGAAGATGACTTAAAACACAATGCAACCAATAGATTTTTTTTTTATTGTTTGTTTTGGTGTAGCCATAGTCCCGATCGTCGTTTTCTCTTTAATCTGAAGGTATATAGAAAACAATCTATCAACCAGGATCCGGTGCCCAAGATACAGATTTTGTCCGTTGCCAGAATCTCAAGCATTTTTAACAAAGCAACCAGGGTCCGGTGCTCTGAAATTTAGACATGATGTAAATATTTGCAGAATTTTAGACTAAACTGATATCTTTATTGAACAACAGCAGTTGCAAACCAGTTTGGGATCACATTAAATCAGTCAGAGAGAACATATGGAAGTTTGGCTTTTTAAAGTCATCAACTTTGTATCGACCGGTTAAGAGTAAGCTTGTTAGGAATTATTCTGCATTTGTTGTACATACGAAAATGCATTTCGAAGGATATGATATTCAAAAGTTCCGTCGCGTAAAGTTTTTTTCTTATACATACGATACTGTATCTTTATGTTCGAACTTTTTGACACCAGTGTCCATTTACCAACCAGGGTCCGTTACAAGTGCAACCAGAATCAAGGTAACGCAGTTTTGAGCAACCAGGGTCCGTTACGTCAGTTTTGAGCAACCAGGGTCCGTTACGTCTGTCCACCGTGATATTAGCAGTCTTCGCGATTGAGCATATTTATGTGAAGTAACTTAATTAATACGACATTGTTAATCGGCCTCCGTAGCGCAATAGGTTAACGCGCTGGCTTAGTATGCTTTCGCTGTTACGGACGGGGTTCTAGCCCAGGCGTTAGCACTTTTAAAACCTTTTTTTTTTATGAATTTTCTTTTTTATGAAGAAGTAGTATTCAAATGTCTTTCAAATTCGTCAGATTTAAATATTAACAAACATATGTATAATAGCACGCACACAAGCACGGTTTAGGCACGCACCAACAAAAGCTCGCACGCAAGAGCGATCCCTTTTTTTACGAATTGTGACTTATTATTTTCACAAGAAGCTCCGGAATTGAAAAGTGCAACTGAAGGATAGACGGATGGGCGACCTTCATGTGTATACCCCTTCCACACATCCTGAAAACTACGATTTGCGAGAAATAATATTGCTGGTCTTTTTCCAACAAAAGAAAATTCCATATATATAACTTAATTTGAACAATAGCCTTCAAGCGTCTCATTGTAAACAATAATTTCTCCCTGTCCCGAGTCAACACTTGAGCATGTATTTCACGTTACACACTATTGGCTACTGATACACGCTCTCTGAATATGTATACATGTATAATACGTGTGGATTTTGGATTATTTGAAGGATATTTTAGGAAATAAGTATATACAATATATGGAACATATGTGGAATACGCGGGTAAGTGTTTATAATTCTCTACATAGTAATGTATTTACGTTATGCCTTACGCATTTTACTTGTTCCCTTTCGTTCAACAATACAAACATGTATATAGTTACATTGCACGCCATTAAATATCCTCATCGAGTTGAATAGTCTGTAGTTATCGGATATCTGAGCAAATTGCTATATAAACGTTTAGGCTTATATACCCGTAATCACTGGGTGGTACAATTTCAAAGTTACCGAAGCGTTTATCACGCCTATTATGCAAATGCCTTGATATACGCTATGACAATATACCAGCCTAAACAATGTAGACAACACAACCAGCAAAGAACTTCATCTATAGGCGTTCTTATGTTTAAAACAACTTGAAATTGTATTATTTTATCGGGATTGTGTAGCTTTAATGGCACAATTACGCCACCTATTAGTAAAATATCAAGTGGAAAAATGTCCAGTTACTTTCAGAATTTTGGTTAGTACTGGTAACAGAAGCTAATGTTAAAATAACTGACCGAAAATGACTGAAGACATGTTGATAAATGGCGTTAAAACCAAACACAACAAGAAATGTGGTGATTTGATATCCCCCGACGAATTGTTGTCTTCTGGGTAGAAGCATAGACGGGAAATAAATACAGAACGAACAAAATAAAAGCTAAGGTGTTGGGTTCTGCAAGTCTTCTTGATCAGTTGAGTATATGAGTCAATTTATTTTAAAATCTCTCCATTCATGTGATAGTTATGCAGTGGACACGAACATTGTAAAACTACATCCCTCTTCGTTGGGGATAATACAATTAATAAAATAATAAAAAGTAATTAAAGATTATTTTTTGAGGGGGTGGGGGAGTGGTGGGGTAGCATGGGAGTCTCCATGCATGTCTTGATGGGTTGAGTATGTATGTATTTGTGTCAATTCATAATAAAATCACAGCAAACATGAACCTTATGGAGAGAGAAAACAAAATACCTTATTAAAAGCACACTTAAGAAATATATGACCTGTATGACCTTGACCTTGAATATACAGACCCGGGTGTTGGGTTCTGCACGTCGTCTCGATGAGATGAGTATTTGTGCCAATTTATTTCAAAATCCGTCAGTGCATGTGAGAGTTATATAGCGGACACGAAATGGACATTAGTATATGCATATAAGAAGCATATGACCTTTATGATGACCATTATGACCTTTACCTTGATGATATAGATCCAGATTTTGGGTTTTGCACGTCGTCTTGATGAGATGAGTATATGTGCCAGTTTATTTCAAAATCCGTCCATGCATGTGAGAGTAATATAGCGGACACGAACATTGTAACGGACGAACGGACGGACGGACGAACGAAGGACGGACAACGACAAACTACGACTTTGTCGTTGGATAAAAAACAAAAGTAAAACTTGTCTATAACTAATTTATGTGTAACGAAACCTCAGAGTTCGACGAATTCTCGGTTTAGCGTGAATGGTCAAGAAAATGCAAAACGAATGACTCCGGTACCGATATATCTAACCCTGGGATATGGCAAACCGCGAAAAGTTCCTTCCTTGAACCACTCGTATATAAATTGAATGATATCTAAAGTTCGGTTATTGTTGTTGTTTTTAAGTAAAAAAATATAAATTTGCTAGGAGTCAATATTTTACAGGGGTTATATTTCTACGTGTGAGGGGTTGTAATATTACTGAGTTTCTCGAAAGAGTCATTCCACGACAGAGCAAATTATGACCGGGGTGTCATTCTATTACATAGAATTTTGACCGGGGGTCATTTTACTACATAGCAAAATGACCGAAAGGTCATTATTTTATGGGGGTCGATTTGTTTCCTTACACCGGCTTCAAGTTGCCCAAACCGTTCAGAACCAGGGCATACCTATCATGTAACACGTAAGAGTGTTCAGATCAGAGGAAGGAAGCTCAAACTACACATTATTAGATACAGGCCATACCTGTAATCCTACATATACGGATATACCCCTCGTATTGTACGGAACACATTCTCAGTGAGCTGAAACCCACTGTTGCCCACACTCAGATACAGAACATAAATGTCAAGTTAAAACGTAAGAATGCTCACGTATTATATGGAACATAGATGCAAAAGGCTTCATGTTTCCCACACCCACGTAGTGTACAGAACGTAGAGGCAGCGAGCTTCAAGCTACACACACTCGTACAGACACTGGCCTTACCTGCCATGTTACACGAAAGTTTATACCCATGTATTATACAGAAGGGCTTCAAGTTGCCCACACCATAGAGATACAGGCGATACATGTCAAGTTAACACTTAAGAATATCCATATATTGTATGATACATAGATGAAGAACGTTTCAGGTCACCTCCATATACGTATTGTACATAACCCAGAGGCAATAGGCTTCAAACTAACCACACTGAAACAGATTCCGGTCATACATGTCATGTTAAAAGTAAGATATAGCCACAACGTATACGTAACATATAAACAGAAGGCTTCAAGGCAATACCTGTCATGTTACTCTTAAATAAACACCCATATATTTTACAGAACAAAGAGTAAGCGGGCTTCAACCTTCCTACAATCATACAGATACATGCCTTACTTGTCATGTATATGTAAAGAACATATTTGTAGATGTAGAAGGTGTCAGCTTGCCCACACGCATGCATACACAGGCTATGAGGGCAATGCCAGCCAGTCCATTCAGGTAACATTTAAGCCCACACCCAGGAAGTGTATTCAAAACAATGTCTGAATGCTTCAAATAGCCAACACTCGTACATATATAGGATATACGTGTCACGTTACACGTAAGTATAAACCTGTAGTGTACAGAACATACCTTCAGACGTCTTCAAGTAGTCCACACTCATATACGTCTTATCTATCATGTAACATTACATATTGTACAGAACATTGATACAGTGGGATTAAAGCTACCAACTCTCATACAGATACAGATCATACCTATCATGTTACACTTAAGTGTACCGCCACGTCATGTACAGAAGAACAAAGACAAACGGCTTCAGATAGCCCACATTCATACAGATACAGGTCATACATGTAATGTTTCAAGTAAGTACACACCCACCCATTGAAAACAACACTAGAGGAAGCGAGCTTCAAAATACCCACTCCCATACAGCTTCAGACCATACTTGTCATGTTACACATAAGACCGCACCTACATATTGTAAACACTACATATTGTAAACATGGCTTATATCTAATTCCACCGTCTTATAAATATATTTAAACAAAACACAGTAAATACCGGAACCTAATATAAATATGTTGTTATACAATTATTCCAGAAATCAGCAGTACTGTTCTGTTACACGTAAGACCACATCTACATATTGCTTTTTTCTAAAAGACCCACATTTATCTCTTTAATTATGTATTATTTCATTTATTACACCTAGACTGACAAAGGAAATTAGCGATATACTGACATAATAAATTATTATTTAATAATGCAGAAATCAACAATTCACAAATCGGTATTTTAGTTATTCACAACCTTTTAGGGACCCTTAGGCGAAATGTATAACATATCATATAGGCTGCGATTGACAAATTACTTTCGCATAGGCCACTCGTAAAGTTAAAATTGAGCATGTTTCCCCTACAGATCTTTGTGAGCCACTACATTTGTTTACATGCACAATCGCGGTAAAGATTTACCTGTTTTTTAGTGGGAATTCGTCTCACAATTTCATGTTTGACAAATTTATTAATTCATTAACATTCTGAAAATGTATTTTGAAGCATTTATCTGACATGTTTTGATTTGTGTGACCTTTCACTTCTGGCTTAGGTAACACTTGGAAAGATTTGTGGCCAAGCACAGTTTACACGAAATGGTGGACACAATGATATATAGGAAAAGCCTTTAACCTTTAACATGTAAAATGTCCTTGTATTGTATGCTCACTTTAAATGGACACATGACAATCTTGAAAATATGTTGTTAATTGATCAACTTAAGTTCACCGAGTGTGTGATGTTTCTTACATCAAGTCAAACACTTTGACGATGTCACTGTAGTCCTTGAGCTGGCTATAGAACCCCACAACCCTAGGGGGGGGGGGGGGGGGGGGGTTTGTAGGGTATGATTTTCTGAAAAAGAGTATAATAATGGAGCTTTGGAAACGGCCGAGCACGACACATACGAAATATTGCAGTCTCGGTTTGATTGAGACTGTTCATGAGCGGTAGTGAAATATGCTAGCTACCGCTCACGCCCTCTAGCCCCGGGTTGAGCAGAACTCAATATTCATAAAATCAATAATACACAAATTTAAACCATCCCGAATATCTAATAAAATTAAATGCCCGAGGAGCGAAATAAACATAATGGAATTTAGTTGGGAGCAGCGGTTATGAAGCCTGCGTATCACAAGTAACAGCCAAAAGACTAAATTAAAAAGCAGACAACATATCCTATAAGTGGTTTAACAATACCCAGAGCCTATTATCGGCCGGAGTAGTGGAACCACCGAATCAAAAATTAAGTAAGAAAACAAAAGAAATTGAAAATGTACCACCGATGACTAAATATAAGTATCGGGCTTAGCGATCTCCAAAGATCGAATGAATAACAGTACTAATTGCAAGCTCGTGGAGACGTTTTACTGCCGCCACACTGCACAAGCAACGCCACTGTGCTATAAACAAGAGAGTATAATAATGGACCTTTGGAAACGGCCGAGCACGACACATATGAAAGTTCAATTACGTTACCATAACAATTCCAGAACACCTTCGATAAATTTGAATATAAGTAAAACATGTGCATATGAACAACAAATACTACCTATATGTTATTTATAAATTGTTTAATTTTGACAGCCTTTTCAACATAATGCAAATATGAAAATATGCTGTAGTTTACGTTACACCCTGTTCGTTACCATGAAATCATAAATACAGTTAATAATAACTAGATCGTAAGTTACCAAAAGAGACTATTTTGAAGCATATATTTTCCTGAAAGGGTATGCTTTTTTTACAAATGAATTATGTTTGCCAAATGATAGTAGGGATATAAGGGTATGACATCCATTTGAAATAAGTTACCATTATCATGTTTTGAAAATGTAATACAAAAATTGTTTATATGCAACAAAACGGTATGTATATTTTATATTATTTATCAAACATGTTAAAAAACAAAATCTAACGAAGAAAACAAATTTTCAAAGGACAATGTAGTTTACGTCACGAGACATTGACACGAAATTTACGTTACCATTTAAAGTTATTTGTCATACATATTGAATGTTTCCAGATATAAAGGCTCTAGTTCTTTACTGAAACAGTGACTATTTTAATAATAAAATGTTATTAATTAAATAAATATATAAAAGAATGAATAAATAAATAAAATGTGTGTATATATATAGATGATACGATATGTAAAATGAACACGAAAATTACGTTACCATTTAAAGTTACATGTAATATTGGACGTTTCCAGAAATAAAGGTGCTAGTATTGTACTTTTAACTATGATTTTTTTTAAAACAAAAAGTAATATAATTCATTAGTATAAGTAAATAAATAAATATAATGTCTAAAAATAAAATAAATATATAACAAATAAATACTTTAAAATGGCTCATAATAAACTACTTGGAGCTTATCCGTTATTGACAATGTGTTTTTAATGGTTATGGCATCTTCCCATACAATGTAAGCTGCTTTAGAGACAAACCCCAAAGATAATAATAGTTTGTCCCCATCCAGTGTAAGTTAGTCTTGCCTTATATTCTGATTACTAGTATTTGGATAACATAATACTAATAATACTAACTCTTATCAAAGACAGACACAAAGGAAAATGACCTTGACATGCATTTATCTTCACTCTAACGCATATGTCCAATGTTCTCTGAGTATGACCATTGGAACTATGCCAGACACATTCCAGTATATTTAATGCCTCGCTGGGTCTTGACACAACCCATCCCTGGGTCAAATGAACATCTCCAAAACAGGAGAGTCAGTATCCCTCTTTCACAAGTCACATAACTATTCAAAGACTATAAATCAACATGCAAATATTCGGCGTAACATCATTGGATTCAGTAGAAAGTATGCAGCATACCAGTAATACCACTTGTGCATTACACGTCAATGTAGAGCAAAGCTGCTAGAGGCCACTCTCCAGATTTCAAATATGGCCTCAGAAGTTATTTCTTTGCGCAAAGAACTGCATCCATCTCAAACAAAGAACAGTGAGAAAGACTTGAGAAGAGCCACAGAATATATCATTGGTTTCACAAACCCAATTCCAAGTTGATATCAATAACTATGACATATACCTCCGATCGTCCGTATTTCAGCATAGAGAGATGTAGATGATGATCTATTATAGCATCAGGCTGAGAAGATCATGACATATTTGTCAATGACATGTTAATTGACACTAAGACCCGATCTATAACACACTATATTTGGTTAATTGGTTCTCTTATTAATCAGGTATAAGACAGATCTTAAGCTGAAGCTATCATATCCTCTAGGTAGTACCATGGTCCCTTGCAGCAGCTGATGGCAATTCAGTTAGAACTGACAAAGTCAAATTGCTCCACTGCTTAGAAATATCAATTGAGCCATCTACAAAGCGACCTACTGAATATGTGTATGTGTGTGACGGTAACGCAACACCTCAAAATCAGCCCTCAGTTCCTAGTACGTTTGACGATTTGGCAGAATGGTGTTTGACATATTTACCAAAGCACATTGAGTGGACTTTGTGACAGACACTTGAGTCCGTAGATCTATCAAGTATTCAATATGAAGCCCCAAATTTCCTGTTGTCAGGGCCGAAAACGAAGACTTATTGTGATTTGAAGAGTTACATGAGTAATCGCGACAATACGACACAATTCATTAATCGCATTTTCAGTCGGTGGAAAACGGACAGATATGCACCCAACCTCAAATGTCATGAAACCTACACTGTTTGGGGAAAAATGTCCCCGTCAGACCATTGCAGTTGACGTATGTGTCTTTGCTGATGGTCAGGAAGATCTGTTTCATCATAGAAGGAAGCAGATATCAGAATGAATCAATCTTCACCAATATCAGAAACAATCGTGGTGCATTTTCCTGACACCGACATACTGATCCTGCTTTCAAAATGTGTTTCAGTAATACAACCATGTGTCATGTTTGGTATTGGGATGACTCAAAAAGGAATGTTGAATGTAAAACAAATTGTAGAGGTTAAGGAGTCTGATATTTGCTCTTTACTACCCACACTACATTGCTCTACAAGCTGTGATACAACCAGTGACTTTGTAGGGAGAGGCAAGGCTGTCCTATTGAAGATGATTAAAAAGCACAGAGAGTTTGTGTCAATCACGGAGTGGATAGTGTGCTGCCTATATGGCAAACCTCTTTACACGTATTTCAAATACGTTTTCGCGAAAATTCAAAGGCCACAACTAGATTTTATTTCCGCCGTGTCAATTTTCTATAACCATGTATTTGAACATGCACATTTTCAGTGCTTTTGTGGCACCATACTGACCAACATTAACCAGACGCAGAAACAAATGATAGAAGATAAATTTATTGAATATGACTGGACTATTGGTGATATTACGCTGAAGAAGTAAGTAATAATGGGTGGGAAGATATGGCAGCCAACAAACTGATTGATATTGAGTTTGAAGAAAGTGATGACAATGTATAGAGGAATTATTTGCTCAAATGATGTAGTATATTTCTATGAAAATGCATGCTATCTTATAGAAATATACATTTATATGTGTTAGTAACGTAAGTAAAGTTCAATTCATTTTGTGAATATGTTGAAATTGCCTAATGTGTTACATTTGATTAATATATGAATACATTAGAAGTTAAAATTGTGCATATAACTTGCTATTTTTCTTTGAATTTGGTAACGTAAAAAATATGGTAGAGTCGTGTAAATTATATACAAACTTCATTTCATTCTAAGTATACACGATAAACGGTTTTGTACGGGCAATTTTGCCGTTATTTAGAGGATTAGCTACTTTAATTCGTCCCACTTTCTTCTATGAAGGCGATAACTTCAAAAAACAAAATCTTTAAAAAAACTGTGCGGGTGGCCGGTGGGGGGAAGGTGTGTGTGTGGCCGATAGGGACGGATGGTAGATGGGAGTCAGATCAAATCAGATATGGTTGATTTTGAACCTTTTATTGATATTAACACATTCTGAACAAGTTAAAATAGATGAAAGATGAAATAGCTACACATTTAACAAAGCAAAAGGGAACATTTTTAAATAAAGGGTCATTACTCTTCTGTTTCTAGTATGACATGGGTAGTTATGAATTTCTCCCATTTTGTTGTATGTCCAAGAAGTCAATGGAGAAAACATCGCTCGAAATGTGACCATGAGACGTGGATGCTCCTACAGAATACATTAAGCGAAAAACGTAAATTTTACGAACAAGGGCTCAAATCAGGTAATACATGTTCGGCCTTATATTGATATTAACACATTCTAAACAAGTGTGTTAACGATCAGATGAATGATGTTGTATGTACAGATTTAACAAAACGAAATACAACAGTTTTAAATAAATCAAAGGTCATAACTCTGCTGTTTCTAGCATGACATGGGAAGTTTTTGAATTCGTCCAACTTCCTTTTTTATGACCAATAAGGAAAAAACGAGAAATGTGTCCATGGGACAAAGATGCCCCAACTGAAAACAATCAACGAAATACGTAAAATTTGACGACAAAATGGCTCAGTTCCGGTAAAACAACGTATATTTTGACGCCGAATCGATATGCACATCTTGACATCATAGGTAAGCATTTTGTAAAGTTTTGAAACAATCGGTTGAAAACTGTGGAAGGAAATAGACACACAAGTTATTTTAACGTAAAGTTTGACAATAAAAGGGCCGTAACTCCGGTATTACAAGGTCGATTTTGACATGAATCGATATGTGCATCACCATATTCGGTAAGCATCCTGTAAAGTTTCGAAACAATCGTTTGAAAACTGTGGGAGGAGATAGAAACACAAACTTTCCGGGATGCACAGACTGACATGGCTAACGTTGTATGCCCCCTCACCATTCTGTGGTGGGGCATAAAAAAGGGTTGCGTGGTGGGGTGGTAAAGATCGGATTCAAAATGAAGGTGCTAGCATGTTGACAAGGCAAAATAAAGCATTTTTCATTCAATCAGGGGCCATAACTCTGATGTTTATTAACCAATATTAGTGGTTTTCAACTCATCCGAGCTTTCATTGATATTACAACTCTGGTAAATTGAAAGATCCGATGGAAAATGAAGACGCTATAATGGTGCCAAGAAAAACATATAGCAATTTCTCATTAAATCAAGGGTCAGAACGTTGGCGTTTATTAACCGATACATGTGTTTTTCTTAAACTTATCTGAGATTTCATTGATATTAAGACACTGGTTAAGTTTGGTAGAGATCGGATGCAAAATGCAGATGCCAGAGTGTTGACAAGGCAAACTATAGCTTTTTCCCCCATTAATACAAAGAAGGATCATAACTCTGATGTTTGTTTTCCGATATTAGTTGTTTTCAAACACAACCGTGCTTTCACTGATATTAAGACACTGGTTACATTTGGTAAAGATCAGATGCAAAATGAAGGCACTAGAGGGTTAACAAGACAAAATATAGAGAAAACTTATAAAGGGTCATAACTGTGGTGTTTATTTTCCGATACAGGTATGTTCTAACTTGTCCGAGCTTTTATTAATATTACCACTCTGGCTAAGTTTGATAAAGATCGGATTCAAAATGGAGGTGCTAGAGTGTTGAAAATTCCAAATATAGCACTTCATTAAATCAAGGGTCGTGACTCTGAAGTGTATTATTCTATTGCTGCTTTTCGAACTCGTCTGAGCTCAATATGGATATTAAGACTCTGCTATTCATTTCTATTGATCCCATCCCATCCAGATATGCCTCCACCCCGCTCCAAAATCCTACAAGTTAAAATAAAAAAAGTATAGAACACATATTGAATATGTCAACCGGGGTGAAGGCACTGATGTCAATGATATTTTTTTCTAATTCAGAAAATGTAACATGTGGTGTTACAATGTGTTTATATGCACTTTAACTAGTGGTTATCACTTATGGATGGTTTTCTTCATCCTAGAGACTCGGATTACAGCAGACAGAAAAGGCATCGCTTGCACCCTATATTGCCCTTTAATGCAAACACCCAGACAACGAGTTTAAGTATGTGTCTCTTCAAATCCCTCCCATTTCATGTGCATGTTTTCTATTGGATACGTCACGTTCGTCATCCGCTGGTACACCCACGTCCCAGACAAATACACCAATGATATAAGTGCTACGAGATTCACCCTGCTTCCCCTGTGTGGTATCGAATCAAATATCGGTCTTAGAGACCCTAAGTTCCCTTGCGGCATATGTTCGAAAGCATGCAAACTGGAGTGAAGATAACTGGTCATAACCATCCTATAGCATCATAATACAAACCATCTTAATAAGACAAATGAGCGCTACCTAACCAGTATAAAAGAGGAAATTACATCACTGGAAACAGGCACCAATAGGAACATGTTACTAATTGGCGGAGGCTTTAATCTCCCAAACATCAATTGGAATATCTGAGCACTGATGGAAACCAATATCGATACCCATCTAGGAATACTAGTAATCCAACCTATCTTGACGCTGCAGCTGACAACGGACTCAAACAACTGGTAGATTTTCCAACCATGAAAGACAAGACACTCGATCTCACCCTAACGTCCGATCCTAGCTACGAACGGAGATATAAACCACTCCCCTCTATAGGTAACAGTGACCACGCCATTGTCCTCTTCGACTCTACACTTGCCTCCTATCGTCCTAAGGAAACAAATCGACCCCCATAAAATAATGATCCTCGGTCATTTTGTTATGTAGTAAAATGATCCTCCTGCTGTAAAATGTTGACTCCATCCGTAGAATTTTGACGCCTTAAAGGGGTCATTTTAATATAATAAAATTGTAGTAGAATGACCTCTAGGGTGGTGTCAATTTATTACAGTAGAATAGTAGAATGACCCAATGTTTTCTGTTTGGTATGTGTTTTTTTACGGAGTTTTATTTACGAATTTGAAATTGATGCGGCCAATTGTTTTGTTATAACTTATGGTGCCGTTGTTGCCGAACAGACAATGTATGCCGTGAGGGGGTCACCCACATGGACCATAACTGAGCTGTTGGGGGAGCTCCTTCGGGATAAAATATTTACTTTTAAATGGTCCATTTTGATGATTTCTTTTGCACTCGTGTTGACGAAAATTACAACAGGTATTATACAGTGTATATTGTACCTTATAAGATACTTTAGGTGAGGGCTGGCCCACAAAACTTTAACTTCCAATATTTCTTTAATGGTTTAAGCTAACCTGTAGGCCTTATTGCCTACTGATTGATTCAAGTCGGTAACCCTGTCTTCAACACCCTTTCTGTTGTATTTTGTCTTTTTCATTCTATAATTTATTAAATATTGCTCCTTGTTTGTAGTACAGTGCGGACCTACGATGCCATTGCGTTGTACGCTGTGTTTTCTATAGGACCCTATATCTCATTTTTGTCTGATTTTACAAAAGTATACATTTTGAAAAGCTCTCACCCTTTGCAATCAAATGAATTAACATAGTTGTATTCAAAATGTGATTAGAAAAGTACTGACTCAAAATACCGGGACCTGATTCGATCCACTGTCATACTATAGGTCTTATTGTTATTAAAGAACGAGTCACTTTTAAAACTATCATACATTTTATATGTACAATTATTCCCATGTTCTACATCTTGTTATTTTGGCCTCTAGAACTAAACTGAATATACCTGCTAGGCAGACAGTCTTTCTTCCCCGTTCTGATGTTAACCTTATGACCCGCAATATACATTATATTTATGAATTCACTGTATCACGGTGGCCTTGCATGTTGTATATATCCATTCTGTTACACCACGATCGGGGCACAACTTCCGTGGGGATATGATCTGAAAATGTTGATATTGTAACAATACTGGTAACAGAAGACAGGGGCACGGTTAGGATAACTGACCGCCATAGATAACTGAACAATTGTTGAAAAATGATGTTAAACCAAATGAAAATAATAACTTTGAAGCACCATGATTTTCGACCAAAACGGCCGTCATTTAGTCAACATGGACATTAAACGAACGTTTTCCCTTTAGGTAGAGTCCGTAAATGTTACCCAAAACAGTCTTAGATTATTTTTGCATAGATGAATCAAATACCCTTGGAAGCAAATATTTCGACGGGGAGCATGCCCCCGACTCCCTTAGAAACATATTTGCCTTATTTCAATTGTATTCGCAAGGAAAAACATGGCAATTGATAAGCAGATGGGATATTCGCTTGCAGTAGACATGGACATATTTGAAATGAACGTTGTTGATACAAAGCATCGGAACAGAAAAAACACACAACTTAAAATTAATTATATTCCAAATACATGTTGGGAGGACGAATTGAGCAAGAAAATACTGTGAAACATATGGAAACAATAACGTAAAGCACCTCTAAAATGCACATCTGGGCACACACAGAGCACACATAAATAGAACGTTTTCAAGCGGTAGGCATGTCCCTAACCCCTATAGTTTACTAACACCTGTAGTTCTCGCGGCACCAATCTCAGAACTTTAGTAAGAACTTTATCTACGCCCTGCTACATTCCAAATATGAGTCTTATAAACGATAACGAGACGCACTATGAACCTAAAATCTATTTCGACGGAAAAAACACACACTTCGGCAAATACTTTCGGGGGCATGCTTCTCCCGGAAATTTTTGTTTTCTGTGATGCGATATAGTGGAATTTGATGTATATCTAGGGGACTTTTTGATATAAAATTTATGGTTTTGTATGTATTGCTCATACAATAATTTAACAAAAATGCCTCAAATCTCCCTCGCCTGTATGTGTACATGTATACATACGGTTATCTACGGAAGCACGGACGGGCATATGTGAACAAATATTCCAAGCGCTCGAGGTAATATTAGTTCGTGCGCACGAGATTTTATCATCGTAACCCTGATCTACTTTTAACATATAAAAGTAGTTTAAGAACTATTTTGCGAAAAGGATTATCACAACCTAACGTATATGGTGATGTGATTTACAAACTTCGTAAGATCCTTGGTCATAATCACTGTCATATAATCTTATTATCAATTTTGTTCAAAAGTTTATCAAAAGAGTTTATGACCCTATCATTTTGCAACGCAATGCATGTTTAGTGGTGGGCCCATTTACAGTTCGCCACTATGCTTTCCTCTTTGATTGTGCGATGACATGACATATTGTGGACCCTATGATGACGTCTACCTAAATCCTTATAGGACGTTAGCGTTTGATGTTTGTCTTTAATATTGTCTTGTCCTACCCTTAACGGTTTATTCTCTTGTTGCTCTGGCTTCTGCCAAGTCAATGAGTACTTATTTGTGGATTTCTAAGCTTTTGTTTTTTATTTGATATAAACATGATCATTTATGTTTTACTTATATTGCCTATTAATGCTGCCTTGTTTGCTAGAGATTATATTCTGGCGGGGATATCTTTATTTACACTGTCCCGTTTATTGGGATAGGGTAAGAGTGAGGTTTGGTGCTCCTGGAACCTTTTTTAAACCCCCATCGGCCTTTTTTTTTTATTGCCACTGACCGTTCCAAGGCTGTAGCCCTATTGTCAACCTTGTTGTGCTTGTGACGTCTTATTTTGCCTTTCATTAATCTTTAAAGTTGCTCTTTGTTTCTGTGTGTGTTTGTGGTTGACTGTCATCCTTAAATGCTACTTTTCCTGTTCGATTTGTATATCTACTTTGGATGGTGATAAATAAGAAAATAATTGACAATATGTATATGCATTGCTTTTGTTTCAAATAAATCCTTAGTCTGGTCTCCACTGATATTACTAGGTATCTAATATACACCAACATGCATTGGAAATCTACCATCTAGAGTAGTTAAACTGTACACGTTTGTTTCTTTCACATATATGTCTTTTAAACAGTTGGATCAGGATTTGGATTTTCTTTCATATATCAATATTCTATTTTATAAACTGTTTCTACACTCAGTCCTAGACCAGAATCAACATGCATGCCTGCTTTCAATGTTATTACAACGATTGCATTCCAACAGGCACTACTTTTATAGAATCATTTTTAACAATCGCACTGACATTACTATTGGTTCCAGCAAACTTCAAAACCTTTGCAGTAAGACTTTGCCGGGAAATCCATTATCCACTATCGAGTTTCTTTCATGTAAATTTTCTTGGCAGTCGCCAAGATGACCAGTCCAATTATGTCTACCATTTTCACCAGTTTCTTCAGATCCTGTCCCTCTTAATACGTTTAACGCATTTTTCTCCATAGTATTCAAGTAATTCAACCAATTCAAATCGCACAGTAAAGGATAAAAAAATAATAATAATAATAATAATAATAATAATGAAATATTTTCTGATTGAAATATCATACCTAAAATATTTTCAACAGGGTCAGCATTGTTTAATAGTAATACACAAACACGAAAGGGCACAAGTCCTAACAATAGTATGTATATGTGTGATTTAGCCGAAGACAACAGCACTTTACGCAGATTTACAAACATACCATCCAAAACCTAGATTTGAACGAAGTATAATTAAGGATATGTTTTATAACATTTCTTTATAAATTAACCTCCTTGTAATCAAGCCCAGTTGACGTACAAGCTGATCTCCTGAGCTTTCATGCAATGTTGTTTTCAATTAAGAATTCGTTCTTTTAAATACCGAAAATATATTAAGTATGTAATCAGAACAGAACAGATTCTTTATTTACATCTCAGGTTACAAACAACATACAAGAGCAACAACATGAGCACAAATGTAGCATATAAATATTATTTACAGTGGGAAGTGGTGATAACATAGTATTTACAGTTTTAATGCGTGAAAATAGTTTATCTATATTTGTTGTTTAAATTCTTCAACCAAAGATATATGGTTTTCATTTTAGGATTTACATCTTTATCAGTTTGACAGGGGGAATAAAGTTGTTCATAATTAAATAGACATTTCCGTCGTGTTGGTTCACAAGCTGTTACATAAGGGAGAAGACTCGTCCCACCTGATAAGGGAGTACACTCCTTCGCCACTATTCCAACGCCCAGACGAGTTCCCGCCCTATCCAATATAATCATATGTAAAATATATATACATCTTTATTTTGGTTATTATTGCTCTTTTTTTCTTTTATTTACAAATAGCTAGCATACAACTGGAATACAATTTTAAATAGGAATACATATAAACAAAAAACAAAAAATCAGCAAAAACACCTCTTACGAAGTTTCACATCATTAATTGGCGATTTTCGTAGGCATGCTTAAACAAAAAGTAAAACCGAACATGAAACATTATAAATACACATATTGTATGATGGACCTCTTTTTTTTTTTTCCCTTTTAACGAGTTGCTGAGTTGCTTCCATAGTTCAAAGCTACACACAACATGATCTCCGACCCCATATTGACAAGGAGTCTGATCTCGTCAGGCATTTTCTAAAACTACTATATATTAATAAAGGTATTGATTCATTGACATGCCTAGTATTTTTCGGGATACTCGTGTAGTTGATTCTATCCCAAAATATTTCAAAAATTCCGAAAGTCCTGTAATTTGTTATAAGTATAAAAAGCCTATTAGAAATATTTTTTTCAACTACAACAAAATAGTTTCTGAGCTTAATATAGTACTTAATACTCCTAAGGAATGTGAATGCAACGGCATTTGTTTTCGAAAGGTCCTAAATATAGATTACCTTCAACTATTGATTTTAATGCCTGTCGTGCCCAGATCGCCCACTCCATTGAAGATTTTAGTATAAAATGGTGTCGTAGAGAACATGCGGACCCAAACTCGCTTTCTACTTGGAAAAAGTATATTCTTAAAATTATAGATACACGTATTAACTTTTATAATGCTAACCCCTCTTTACTACCTCCGAGACCTAGGTTTTCCTTTCGTAATCTAAAATCGGGAATTCAGGAATTTCATAATAAATTTGTTTCAGTTCCTGCAGATAAAGCAGCTAATAATGTAATTATTGTTTGACGCCTACATTACGTCAATGTTTTATCTCTGGAACTCGGCAGCACCAATTCGTATACTTCAGTTAATTCTACTGAGGATGATGTTGTTTCCGTACATATCACTCGGTGCACTACTTTCAAGACTGGTGTAAGCGATAAGCAAAATAAACTGCCTACCATGTACTGGATTCCTAAATTACATAAAAATCCGTATAAGGCTCGCTTTATTTCTAATTCTAGTGCCTGCACGACAACAAACATCTCCAAACTTTTAACTTCTTGTCTTACTGCCGTTAAAGATCACGTTAAACTATATTGTGATAAAACTTATGAAAACTCTGGGATTAATTTATTTTGGTCTATAAAAAATTCAGGAGACGTTCTTGATAAAATTTTCAATAAAGGTCAAGTTTCATCATTAAGTACTTATGACTTCTCTACACTATATACAACCTTACCACATCATCTTATTAAAGACAAGCTAATTTTTCTTATTCAATAAACATTCGCTAGAGAAAATACTACATTTTTGGCATGTAATAATATTAAAGCGTTTTTCACTAACGGCAGTTTAGACAATTATACTATGTGGACTTGCTATGAAGTTTGTGAAGCACTCATCTTCTTATTAGATAATATTTTCGTCAGGTATGGTACCACCGTTAATAGACAAATTGTTGGTATCCCTATGGGTACGAACTGTGCACCACTTGTCGCAGATTTGTTTTTATTTTGCTATGAAAGGGATTTCATGTTGAGTCTTTCACCAGATACCCAGGCAGATGTTATTGAAGCTTTTAATGACACCTCTCGATATCTGGATGACATACTGAACATTGACAACCCTTTCTTTCCAACTATGGTTCATAATATTTATCCTAAAGAACTTCGGCTTAATAAAGACAATATATCTGATAATAACGCATCTTTTCTTGATTTAGATCTCTCGATTGAAAATGGTAAAATAATTAGCAAAATCTATGACAAGAGAGATGATTTTAATTTTGACATTGTTAATTATCCCCACTTGGATGGGGATGTTCCCCGAGCAACTTCTTATGGGGTGTATCTGTCTCAACTTATTCGTTTTTCTAGAGCTTGTAATCGAGTTGAGGACTTTAATATTCGTAATCTTTGTATAACTAAAAAGTTACTCATTCAGGGTTACCGTTACCATAAACTTCGTAAAACCTTTGTAAAATTTTATTATCGTAAACCTGATCTTCTTTCCAAATATAAATGTAATTTAAGGACTCTTCTGCGACAAGGACTATCACAACCTGACTTCTATGGTGATTTGATTTATAAACTTCGTAAGATTCTTGGTCATGATCACTTTCATACTATCTTTGTTAAACTTGTTAAAAAGTTAATCAAAAGAGGTTATGACCCTATCATTTTGCAACGTACTGCATGCTTGGTGGTGGACCCTTTTACAGTTCGCCACTATGCTTTCCTCTTTAATTGTACGATGACCGGACAGGCTATGGACCCTATGATGACGCCTACTTAAAGCCCATTTGGACGGTGGCGTTTGATGTTTGTCCATGTTCTTTCTTGTCGTGCCCTTAAGGGTGCCCTCTGCTGAGGTTTTGGATTTTTGCACTTCCGGAAATTTACATTTGTTATATTTCAAAAATTATAATAAAACTGGAAAAAATAATTATACAGTAACAAACTTATGCCCAATAGGGATATTTTAGTGCAAAAAAAATAAAAAAAAATTAGATTTTTTTTTTGACCTCACATGTTGTGCCCAAAATTGACAATTTTTAACATAAGCCAAAATGGGGGGTAGGGGTACAAAAGATGGTATTTCTCAAAAACCATTTAAGATATTCACTTAATCAACGTGTCTTTGATCAAGATATGAATGTTGTTATTTGGAGGATTATGTTGAAAGTCCCAAATATAGGAGAGACCGCAGTCGTTAAATATTTTATTTATGTTTTTTTATCCATTTGAAAGTGTATGGTTGTGAATATAACACTGCCTCATAACAAAGTGATGACAGTTTAGTAGGTTTGCCTAGTTTAAGTTTAGTCCAAAATGCAATAATATTTGATTTTATAGTGATTTCAATAGGATAGAGGCCCAGCTCTGCATACAACATATAGTTTGGTTTGCTCTTCCTCGAATGAGTTATTCTTCTTAGAAAATCAACATGTACTTTTTCTATCATATCAATGTTCTCATAGACCCATATTTCACATGCATATGTTAGTATCGGGAGGAGAGTGTGGTCGAACAGTTTAAGTTGTAAGTCAGTTGGGATATCAAGGTTGTTCACACGCTGAAGTAACAAGTGCATTGCTGTTTTGGCTTGGTTAACTATATGGATTTTTGCATTTAAAAATCTTCCAGAACTTGAAATATATAAACCGAGATACTTATATTTGTCCACTATATCGATGCATTTCCCATCAATATAAAACGAAAAGAGTGATTTTTTTTAGTGCCGAAAACTATTATTTTAGTTTTTTCTGTGTTAAGATTTAATTTCCAGGTGCTACAATAATCGTGAAAGTCGTGTAGGCATTCTTGAAAATATATAGGATCTTCGCTGACGATAATAGTGTCATCGGCGTACAATAATAGTAATATTTTTAGGTAAAAACTAGCGTCATTGCCATCACTTTCAACAGTTATACCATTGTGGTTACGTTCTAATAGGAATCTTTCTAGATCGTTTAGAAATATAGAAAACAGTGCTGGGGACAGATTCTCGCCCTGCCGGACACCTGATTCACAGAAAAAATAAGCTGATGTTTCGCCATTTGCAGATACGCATGACTTAATGTCTTGGTACATGTAATATATAACACGGAAGAACTTTCCATTTATCTCGGTTTTGACAATAGTCCGATGCGCCAGACGGTATCGAATGCATGGGAAAAGTCTATGAACGAACAAAAAAGTATCTTTTTCTGGGATCGTAACAGTTCCACTAGGTAATGTAGAACACAAATGTGGTCTGTTGTTGAATATTTTCCCCGAAATCCTGCCTGTTTTTTTTTTTATATAATGTCATGTTCATTTAAGTACAGTGTAAGTCTTTCGTTCAGATCTGATGTAAATAATTTTCCTAAACAACTGAGGATGGTAATTGGTCTGTAATTTGAGGGGTCTGTAGGGTCACCTTTGTTTTTGAATAATGGTTTAATAATTCCCTCCAGCCATTCATTTAGTAAAAAGCCGGAATCAAGCACTTTATTAAAAAGTAATGTATAAATAGGTACCATGAAGTCTTTTGTTGATTTAAGATATTCATTAATGATCAAGTCGTTTGCGTGTGCTTTTTCGTTTTGGGTTTTATCGATCATTTTTCAATTTCTGCGTTACATATGGGAGCGTTTAAAATCGGGTCATCGTCGCTTATATTGATGTCTGGTGTTCGTTCGTCTGTCCGATCATTAGCTGAGTTAACGTTTTTGAAATAATCGTATAATTTGTTTGGATTTGGATTTTAAGCTATTGAGAAGTATCCAGTATTGTTTAGGCTGTTTTGTGTGCATCTGTCGCAGTTTTCGTTCGTTTCTTGATCTGTAATTATGTACATGTGTATTTCACGTTTGTTTGTATTGTTTACTTGCGGCGGTCAGTTGGTGTTATGTAGGTCAGTCCTGTGCAATTGGTATTTCTTACGCGCTGTATTGTAAATAACTAACCTACACTGGGGTCAAAAAGGGTTTATTTGTTGCGCGCGATGTATTTTTCGTGCTATTTTTGGTGAATGTTTTAGCTGATAACTTTGAAAATAATTCCGAATTTTTTTTAGTTGCTAGGCTTATTTTGTCTTTCACTGTATTGTGTTCCATATCCATAAGTAATTCGTATATGGATTGCATTTCTGCTTTTTTATTTTCATTCCACTTTGGAACTTTTGGTTTATTGGTTTGCGGGTTTTCATTTATGCCAGTGTTTGGTGGCTTCAGAACCTGGAGCTTACAAGAAAGTCGGGAATGACTGTCGGAGTATATGTCGTCTAGTTCTTCTATGTCAAAATCGCACATGTGCCTTAACAGGCTTGATGTAGACAATGTGTAGTCGATAACGGATTTATTTCTAAAAGTAAGCTTGCCAATATTTTTGTCGTGGCCTATTCGTCCATTGCATTTAAGAATATTGTTTTTGCATATTTCTAGCAGTTTATGTCCATTTTGGTAGCTTTTGGGTGTCTTGTGACTTTCTTTGTTTAAGTTCGTTAAGGATATACGTCTGATTAAAAAATGCCATTGTTTCTTGGTCAAATCAATGTTATCTAGCTCAGCAAACGAAACAAACAAGCTGATCCACTGAACCGTCAAACATTGATGTTTTATTGCATTTATATCAGTTTATGTTTGCATAATAGTATGATCTATTAAAACCCTATCACACCCTATCACACACACAACAAATACTCTTAGTTAGGCAAGTCTATAACTTTACGTATGCACTTAAAATATGTTGTGTTTATTATTTCTTAAGACTTTGTGTCGTTAAAACATTGATGCTGTACCAGACCCACACTGATAGTATACATACTTTTGAAATTATATAGCAGATGTGGGCATAAGATGTGATTTCAGTAATGCTTTAAATGAACTTAATGATTTTGAAAGCCGTATTTCATGAGGAAGTTTATTCCATTTCAGTATTCCATATTAATTGGCTTATTTCCCTCTCTGCCTCCACACCACCCATCATATACACATTTCGTTACAAATAATGCATATCCCTAAAACAGGTGTACCGAAAGCAAGAGCAGATAAATCCAAAACAAATTACATTAATTATTGGCCCTTTTTTAAAACTGCTTCAAGTTAACTATCCAAAACTAATGTTGTGAAATATGTGTCGCCTACTCTTCAAAAACTATTATATAGTTACCCACACCAAACTTTGCGTGCACGATTAATTGCAAGTAATGATTTCATTGATCTGTAGAAAGCAAGAAAATATTAGTTAGATACAAATTACTGGAGTTATTGCTAATGGTATTTTTCGCTATAAAGTCTCAATATTGTAAACTGTGTGTCTCGTTTACTATACCAGCGAACAGTGTTAACGTTGTGCTAGATAATATCATGTGATAGTGTATATGAAGCAAGAGCATTCAAAACAATTTACATGATTGATTGGACCATTTATACATGTTTCAAGTCGGCTATCAATAACTAATGTTGTGAAACATTTGTCGACTTCTTAAATCTATTATAGATCAACCATAAAAATGCATGGAGGTGTTGGATAACAATTCTCTGAATTTTCGTGTTGATATAGTCTTTATAGTTCGAACCTAACTTACTTTATGAATATCAATGCATACCGAAAATGTGATATCTTGATAACACAAACAAACGAAAGACGAAGCAGAGGTTTATTGAGTCTATTCATGATAGGTAATATAAGGTGAAAGCAATGAGAAAAAACGAGAGACGTAGCAGAGGTTTATTGAGTTTGTTCATGATAGGTAATATATGGTAAAAGCAATGAAAACAAACGAGAGAAGTAGCAGAGGTTTTACTGAGTCTGTTCATGATAGGTAATATAAGGTACAACATCACTCACACCCTCTACACAATATTTTGATACGCCCTGGTATTATTATTTATTTTGTTATTGTTCGCAAACAATCATTGAAAATGCGTTCGGCAAAGTTAATGTATGTTATAGAATATATACAATTTATAAACTTAAAGTGTTGATGCCAAATGGATATCACATCACAGAACTAGGGTCTCCTTGTTACAGAAAAGTTTGTAGAGAGTATGCTTTTGATTTGTGCATATAGTCTGAAAACTCTCTTGTTGCAGACAAAAGCAATGCATATAAATACACCTTGACCACCGTTCAGAATAATGAATAAATACTCAAAAGCTGTTATGTCCGTGAAGAAAAACAAAAATCCAAATATCCACGTTAATCCCGTCAGAGACGAGAGTTTGACGTAGATTATCGCAAAGTTTCTATTTCGTGCCATGCTGCTGTTCACCGACGGCACCCTGGTGACTTGCACGATGACTATGATGAACATGAAAATGTTTGCAAGGATGACAATTCCCAAAGGTAGAGCAAAGGTGTAGCCCACCATATTATACGTTGAGATGTAGCATGAATGTGCTCCATAGCCCATCTCGGTGCCACCAGAAGTAGTTAATTCAACAGCGATATTTATAATGACGGGTATTGCTGAAGCGACTGAGCAATATACAAAATAGAAGAACGTTTTCTTTGCAACACCTGATTCCCGTGATGCTTTGTTCAGACTGTAAAACACTTTGCACATGTGGTATGAGCATACGTTCATCCACAAGCCAACCATTAGCCAGAAGTAATGAATCAGAATCCCTATCATTTGACAAGCCCATGTTGATACTTCATTCATTTGTCCGATTCCAAACTGAAACAAGGTTTGTGCGCATAGAAGGCAAATCGTTAATGCCATAGTGTTAACGCCTGGTTGCGTTCTCAGCTCTTTAAACAGACCGTAAGTCACTAGCGTCAGAATGCAACCCACGAGCGAGAGACATGTGCACGCGAGAGTCAGAATCCCCTGTGGAGTTGCTCTGCTAGATCTAAAATTGTTCTCAAGATTTGTATTATAGTGTGCGATCTTCTCAGCTATTGGCTTGTAGGTTTCAACACACATTAGCACAGATGTAATGTTTGCATCCGTATGCGATAATGCGATATATTTGTTCTGGTAAATATATATGTCCAATTCATTGATAAAAATCCCCCAGGCGTACGTGACAATATGAAATTCTGACGAATTCAGGTTAATAAGCGGACAAACGTGCATACGGGTTAGAACTATTGGAAATTCTGGTAGAAAACCAGGAATAAATGGATCAAATACGCCTTGAAGAAGTGTGTTGTCTTTCAGGTCGAGTAAAACTGATTTGTTTTTTCTAACCTCTCCAATGAAAGTATCCAGCTCTGCTTTATAGTCAACCGTGTTATCTCCGGAAACGTTAGCGACTGTTTGTACAGTTTCGTCGATAGCAATAATTGCATCAAGTAATGACACATCCACTGGATTTAAAAATGGTAGAAATATCTCAAAGTGCACTACAAAATAGCTAACAAATATATCAGATGAATAAACAAATGAATCTATGACAGTTTTGTAATAAATGTTCAACTTATATGTAATTTTTATAAGACTAAGGTTAAGAAGCAAGTTTTCGGCATAGCTCTGCAAGTTAGAAGCTTCCTCTGTAAGATTCACGATTATAGTATGCGTCGTTGGCGTCATTTTCAGAAACACTGCATAAGATACGCCGCTCATTGTCTTTATTAAGTTGACACATGTACCATTATTAAGACTCTTTGGCGGCATACAGGTTATATCTCTACAGATACGCTGAAATATATAAACAAAAATAAAGGTTAGTTCAACAAAAACAGTTTCACATACATTTTATATGTGATGCATAAATAATAAAGTCCGTATAGATAAATCGTTTCATTCGATGACGATTACGATGAATATACAAAGAAGAATATCTAAAATGTCCCCTCATAATGAACTACAATATACAATACATTACGTGGCCCCGCCTTGATTCCATTAAGCGATGGGAAAGCTTATATTTGCAGGATTTTATAACCGATATTTCGACAATAAAACACGTTTAAAAACATGTTTTACTGGGGAAAAAAAGCCATAAGCCTTTTACAATTGCCTATTAAATATTTTAATTTTACAATATGCAAACTGTTTAAGCCTAAATAAGATTTAATTTCATACTCCAGCAAACCCCGTTTGCGTTTCTTGGAGAACGGGTTGGATGGGACATGGAAGTTAATACTCGGACCACGTAATGACAATAAACAATACTATCCATACAATACAATGCTTAAAATCAAACTGCATATCGAAACAGGAGACTCGTTTATAAAACCTTCTGAGACACTGCTATCACGCGTTTTAATAAATACTGATTAAAGCCTAAATAGTATTATAATTTCTGTACAATTATGTCATACAACATAACAACATTGTGTTAGTTGGAAAAAAAACAACTAATATTTTTCATTTTCTTACGTTTAAATCACATAATATGGTCCAACATTTGTCGAGTTTACATCAGAATATTTTTTTTGACATACTCGTATATATATAAAGGTTAGTTCAGCAAATATCGTGTCACGGACATTTTTTATATTAAACATTTATTATAATAAATTCAAAATATTAAAGAACTTTACGACGAAAATACACAAAAAAGAATATCTAAAATGTCATCTCAAAATATACAATAAAAAATACAATAAACAATATATATAATGCAATATATAACATATTACAATATACAATGCAATATAAAATCCAGTATATACTACAATATACACAGCAATATACTATACAATATAAACTACCTTAGACACCACAATATAGAAATCAATATACTATATAATATACTGTATAATATACCTGACACTATAATATACACTATACAATACAATATACTATATAATATACATGACCCTATACAATACAATGTTCAATAAAGTGTACAATAAAATATATTATACAATATACAATAGAGTAAACTATACACTACAATAAACAATACAATACAATATATTATTCTATACCTAATTTATACATCCAATCGTAGACGCTCTTTCGAGTCATGTGACCGTACAATATATTTCCGTATCGGGACGCACGCGCGTACAAAATATCCCGTATTTTGTTCGTATTGTACGCTTCACAGGTTCCATGTTAAACCTATGATAAAGACCGAAACGCGTGAAAAGGTCCGAATAAAAATCAGAACCGACAGGCTTCTGTCATTACCTAACCATAAATTGTTGTCAAGTAATGAAAACCTATCTATTGCACATATTTTTATTTAATTTTCCTTTATAACAAAAAAAAAACACAAAAAACTAGCATAATATATCATTGTTTGAAACTGACCTTCGGTAGTATTTAATCACTGTTGACAACGGAGAAATGGGCATTCTTTCAAGCAAATAAAGCTTGAGAGTAAGCCATGTCGAACACAATATATAAAATACATAGACCTACATGCAATTGTGCTTTCGATGTTCATAGCGACTTGCTTGAAAGCATGAAACAAACGAAAGTTATATCCGAATTATAAATGATTGGTTAAAATAAAGGTATAGAATAAAAAGGTTACTTAACATGGTTCTGTACAATACGGGATATATTTGGACTCGTACACAGCTGGAAAAAATCATATTGGACTCGCCTAACGGCTCGTCCAATATGACTTTTCCAGCTGTGTACTCGTCCAAATATATCTCCGTATTGTACAGAACCATGTTAAATAACCTATAAATATACACTATACACTACATACACGACAATATACTATAAATATAGTATTCAATATACAATACAATATACAATATAATATAATATACAAAATACAATACAATATAAACTACACAACAATTAACATTACAATATAGAATACAATATATCATACAATACACATGACACTATAAACATCAATATACACTAATATATACATGGCAATATACAATACTACATACACTACAATATACACTGAAATATTCAATAAATTATACTATAAAATACAAATTCAATATGCAGTTCAATGTACAATATAATATACACGACAATATAGACCTCTGTATACTATATAATATGCAACAGTGTATATAATAATATATGCATTCCAATATAAACTACAATATTCTATACAATATACACTACAACATACACTACACTATATAATGACATATAATATACAATATACACTACAACCTACACTACAATAGATACTGATATTTACTATATAATACACACTATACAATACAATGTAAAGCTCAATATACAATATAACATACTATACAATATACAACACTACATAGACTAATATATTCATATACTACAATATAAACTACAATATACTCTAAAATATACACTGAAATATACAATTCAATATACAACTCAATATACAATACCATATACTATACAATATACAATACAGTATGCAATATACTATGCCATACAATATAAAATAATATAAATGCATACCTTCCATGCATACTTAAATCAAACAGTATATTAAAACTTTCATTGTTTTACTATGTAAAGCCATGGCTGTCTTTGCATGAATAAGTTCCTTATACTGAGTGTATTTTGTACTATATGCGGTGCTTAATTTACTATATTCGGTGCATATATCATTATATGTTGTACAAAGTTCTTTATATGCTGTGCAAACGTCTTTATATGCGGTCCAAACTTCTTTATATGCTGTGCAAACTTCTTTATATACTGTACAGATGTCTTTATATGCTGTGGAAACGTCTTTATATGCTGTCCAAACTTCTTAAGATGCTGTCCAAACTTCTATATGCTGTCCAAACTTCTTTATATGCTGTGCAAACTTCCTTATATACTGTACAGATGTCTTTATATGCCGTGGAAACGTCTTTATATGCTGTCCAAACTTCTTCATATGCTGTGCCATTTTCTTTATATACTGTACATATGTCTTTATATGCTGTGGAAACGTCTTTATATGCTGTACAAACGTCTTTATATGCTGTAAAAACATCTTTATATGCTGTACAAATGTCGTTATATGCTGTACAAATGTCATTACATACTGTACACACGTCTTTATATGCTGTACAAATGTATTTATATGCTGTACAAACTTCATTATACTGACAAGTCAAATGTCATTATATGCTGTGCACATTTCTGTATAGGCTGTGCAAACTACGGTATATGATGTCAGGGCTTCAATTATTATCCCAGATGATGTGCAAAGTTCTTTGTATGCTGTACAAACTTCGTTACATGCAAACGTATGTATATGCTGTCCAAACTCATTGATATGCTGTCGTTTCTTCGATATATTCGGTGCAACATTTTTATTTCGTTAGATGCTGTCATAAATGAACATGTTTATATGCGGTCGAATTTTCTTTATACGATGTCCGTAGTTCTTTATATGCTGTCGAAACTTCTTTATATGCTGTCGAAACTTCTTTATATGATGATCAAAATTCATTCGGAAGTATCTCGGCGATTTTCGAAGTAGGACTATTTATTAGCGGTGAAAAAGACTGTCACACCATAAAGCGCCAAACCGATCACAGTCAACCGCCAAAGCGATAGGCAGCATGCGTTATTTCTGATATTTTAGTCAAATTGGGGCTAAATGCCCATCGTCAAATATTTACCCTTTTCCCAAACATCAGTCATTTTAATAGAAGTTTCATGAACATAGTTCTATCAACTATTCCTAAGCATTGACATTCGTACTGAGAAAGTTATCTTTTGTTCAAGAAATGTAGCCATTTGTTGAGCATTTGCTCCTACTTTCTCAAGAACAGTTTTCATGTTTTTTTCGTATGCCATCTTTGATCAAGTGTGTGTGTTTGTGTGTGTGAATCCACTCATGATAGAGACGTTTAGACAACATATAACGAAATATGCATATAATATATAGACAGTCATCTACTGCATATAAGGACGTTTGTACATAATGATATTTGCACAGCATATAAAGATATTTGCACAGCATATAAAGAAGTTTGTACAGAATATAAAGAAGTTTGTACAGCATATAAAGACGTTTGTACAGTATGTAATGAAGTTTGTACAGCATATAAAGACATGTGTACAGCATATAAAGAAGTTTGTACATCATATAATGAAGTTTGTACAGCATATAAAGAAGTTTGTACAGGATATACAAACATTTGTACAGCATATAAAGATATTTGTAAAGCATATAATGAAGTTTGTACAGCATATAAAGAAGTTTGTACAGCATATAAAGACGTTTGTATAGTATGTAATGCAGTTTGTATAGCATATAAATATGTTTGTACAGCATATAATGAAGTTTGTACAGCATATAAAGAAGTTTGTATAGTATGTAATGCAGTTTGTATAGCATATAAATATGTTTGTACAGCATATAATGAAGTTTGTACAGCATATAAAGAAGTTTGTACAGCATATAAAGACGTTTGTATAGTATGTAATGCAGTTTGTATAGCATATAAATATGTTTGTACAGCATATAATGAAGTTTGTACAGCATATAAAGATGTTTGTACAACATATAAAGAAGTTGGCACATCATATAAAGAAGTTTGGACAGCATATAAAAGAGTTTGAACTTTGCATGTAACGAAGTATGTACAGCATATAAAGAACTTTGCACATCATATACCGTAGTTTGCACATCCTATACAGAAATTTGAACAGCATATACTGACATTTGCACAGCATATTATGAAGTTTGTACAGCATATAAAGACATTTGTACAGCATATAAAGACGTTTGTACAGTGTGTAATGACGTTTGTACAGCATATAAAGTCATTTGTACAGCATATAAATATGTTTTTACAGCATATAATGAAGTTTGTACAGTATATAAAGACGTTTGTACAGTATATAATGAAGTTTGTACAGCATATAAAGACGTTTGTACAGTATATAAAGAAGTTTGGACTGCATATAAAGAAGTTTGTACAGTATATAAAGACGTTTGTACAGCATATAAATATGTTTTTACAGCATATAATGAAGTTTGTACAGCATATAAAGACGTTTGTACAGTGTGTAATGACATTTGCACAGCATATTATGAAGTTTGTACAGCATATAAAGACATTTGTACAGCATATAAAGACGTTTGTACAGTGTGTAATGAAGTTTGTACAGCATATAAATATGTGTTTACAGCATATAATGAAGTTTGTACAGTATATAAAGACGTTTGTACAGTATATAATGAAGTTTGTACAGCATATAAAGACGTTTGTACAGTATATAAAGAAGTTTGGACTGCATATAAAGAAGTTTGTACAGTATATAAAGACGTTTGTACAGCATATAAATATGTCTTTACAGCATATAATGAAGTTTGTACAGCATATAAAGACGTTTGTACAGCATATAAAGTCATTTGTACAGCATATAAATATGTTTTTACAGCATATAATGAAGTGTGTACAGTATATAAAGACGTTTGTACAGTATATAATGAAGTTTGTACAGTATATAAAGACGTTTGTACAGTATATAAAGAAGTTTGGACTGCATATAAAGAAGTTTGTACAGTATATAAAGACGTTTGTACAGCATATAAATATGTTTTTACAGCATATAATGAAGTTTGTACAGCATATAAAGACGTTTGTACAGTATATAAAGACGTTTGTACAGTATATAATGAAGTTTGTACAGCATATAAAGACGTTTGTACAGTATATAAAGACGTTTGTACAGCATATAAATATGTTTTAACAGCATATAATGAAGTTCGTACAGTATATAAAGACGTTTGTACAGTATATAATGAAGTTTGTACAGCATATAAAGACGTTTGTACAGTATATAAAGAAGTTTGGACTGCATATAAAGAAGTTTGTACAGTATATAAAGACGTTTGTACAGCATATAAATATGTTTTTACAGTATATAATGAAGTTTGTACAGCATATAAAGACGTTTGTACAGCATATAAAGTCATTTGTACAGCATATAAATATGTTTTTACAGCATATAATGAAGTTTGTACAGTAAATAAAGACATTTGTACAGTATATAATGAAGTTTGTACAGCATATAAAGACGTTTGTACAGTATATAAAGAAGTTTGGACTGCATATTAAGAAGTTTGTACAGTATATAAAGACGTTTGTACAGTATATAATGAAGTTTGTACAGCATATAAAGACGTTTGTACAGTATATAAAGACGTTTGTACAGCATATAAATATGTTTTAACAGCATATAATGAAGTTTGTACAGTATATAAAGACGTTTGTACAGTATATAATGAAGTTTGTACAGCATATAAAGACGTTTGTACAGTATATAAAGAAGTTTGGACTGCATATAAAGAAGTTTGTACAGTATATAAAGACGTTTGTACAGCATATAAATATGTTTTTACAGCATATAATGAAGTTTGTACAGCATATAAAGACGTTTGTACAGCATATAAAGTCATTTGTACAGCATATAAATATGTTTTTACAGCATATAATGAAGTTTGTACAGCATATTAAGACGTTTGTACAGTATATAAAGACGTGTGTACAGCATATAAATATGTTTTTACAGCATATAATGAAGTTTGTACAGTATATAAAGACGTTTGTACAGTATATAATGAAGTTTGTACAGCATATAAAGACGTTTGTACAGTATATAAAGAAGTTTGGACTGCATATAAAGAAGTTTGTATAGTATATAAAGACGTTTGTACAGCATATAAATATGTTTTTACAGCATATAATGAAGTTTGTACAGCATATAAAGACGTTTGTACAGCATATAAAGTCATTTGTACAGCATATAAATATGTTTTTACAGCATATAATGAAGTTTGTACAGTATATAAAGTCATTTGTACAGCATATAAATATGTTTTTACAGCATATAATGAAGTTTGTACAGCATATAAAGACGTTTGTACAGCATATAAAGTCATTTGTACAGCATATAAATATGTTTTTACAGCATATAATGAAGTTTGTACAGTATATAAAGACGTTTGTACAGTATATAATGAAGTTTGTACAGCATATAAAGACGTTTGTACAGTATATAAAGAAGTTTGGACTGCATATAAAGAAGTTTGTACAGTATATAAAGACGTTTGTACAGTATATAATGAAGTTTGTACAGCATATAAAGACGTTTGTACAGTATATAAAGACGTTTGTACAGCATATAAATATGTTTTAACAGCATATAATGAAGTTTGTACAGTATATAAAGACGTTTGTACAGTATATAATGAAGTTTGTACAGCATATAAAGACGTTTGTACAGTATATAAAGAAGTTTGGACTGCATATAAAGAAGTTTGTACAGTATATAAAGACGTTTGTACAGCATATAAATATGTTTTTACAGTATATAATGAAGTTTGTACAGCATATAAAGACGTTTGTACAGCATATAAAGTCATTTGTACAGCATATAAATATGTTTTTACAGCATATAATGAAGTTTGTACAGTATATAAAGACGTTTGTACAGTAAATAATGAAGTTTGTACAGCATATAAAGACGTTTGTACAGTATATAAAGAAGTTTGGACTGCATATAAAGAATTTTGTACAGTATATAAAGACGTTTGTACAGCATATAAAGACGTTTGTACAGCATATAAAGTCATTTGTACAGCATATAAATATGTTTTTACAGCATATAATGAAGTTTGTACAGTATATAAAGACGTTTGTACAGTAAATAATGAAGTTTGTACAGCATATAAAGACGTTTGTACAGTATATAAAGAAGTTTGGACAGCATATAAAGAAGTTTGTACAGTATATAAAGACGTTTGTACAGTAAATAATGAAGTTTGTACAGCATATAAAGACGTTTGTACAGTATATAAAGAAGTTTGGACTGCATATAAAGAAGTTTAGACAGCATATTAAGAAGTTTAGACAGCATATTAAGAAGTTTAGACAGCATATTAAGAAGTTTGGACAGCAAATAAAGACGTTTAGACAGCATATTAAGAAGTTTAGACAGCATATTAAGAAGTTTAGACAGCATATTAAGAAGTTTGGACTGCATATAAAGAAGTTTAGACAGCATATTAAGAAGTTTAGACAGCATATTAAGAAGTTTAGACAGCATATTAAGAAGTTTGGACAGCAAATAAAGACGTTTCCGCAGCATATAAAGACATCTGTACAGTATATAAAGAAGTTTTCACAGCATATAAAGAAGTTTGGACATCATATTAAGAAGTTTGGACAGCAAATAAAGACGTTTGTCCATCATATAAAAAACGTTGTACAACATATAATGATATATGCACCGAATATAGTAAATTAAGGACCGCATATTCTACAGAATGCGCTCAGTTCCCAGCCCGAAATTGCATGTCGATTTTGGTGAAGATATACTTTTTCTTTTTTTTTACCTAGAATATGGCAGCAAACTAATAAATGGTCTAAAACGTTCTCGCCTCTCTCCGCTGCGGGGTTGAATCCCACTGGGAACTGGAGTTCATTACGTGGTCCCGCTTTAATTCCATTAAGCGATGGAAAAGCTTTTATTAGCAAGATTTTATAACGGATATTTCGATAAGAAAACACGTTTAAAAACATTTTTGTTACTGAAACATGCGATAACCTGTTTAAAATAACCTGTTTAAGCCGAAATTAAGGTTTTATTTCATACCCCAGCCAATCCTGTTTTCGCTTGGAGAAGGGGTCGGACAGGGTATGAAAGTTAATACTCGGACCACGTAATGTTGTGAAGTTATAAAGTGCCGATTCTTACAGATGGTCGGAGGTATACATTACCGGTTCTACACAGGAACAAATTGGGTGGTCTGTCTCTACCACAAAACAAAAAATCGTAATATATGGCCTAACATGTGCTAAAAATGACGTAAAACACCGTTCAAATCAAAGCTAAATAATAAAACTATAAGCAGTGATATTTCAATATACATGTATATGGAAACATCTGTTCTGAAAGTTACAGAAAAATAGTTAATTCCTACCTTAAATGGGTCGTACATTTGCTCCATATTACAAGCCACATCTTTTATCGTTGCCTCTTCAGATGGCTGTTGGTCCGGTGTAAATTTGAGTAAAGCCGAAAATGCTATCATTACTGTCAATCCATGGTATGTGCAAGACGTAGGTGCTACAGTGTCACGCGTATTGCACATATAACAGAACACGTTGTTATATTCATAATCGTATATGAATCTATAGGCCAAACATGCGGCTTCAATGACGGGGTCATACGACACCCAGTAGCCAGTCACGTTACATTCGTGGACGACATTTTTACAGGTAGGCACGGCTTGTGGCGACGTAAATGTGACAGTGTCTGGCATTTCGTAAATAAGATTACAGTCAACTGTTTTAACAATCTCGCGTACCACGAGATCTAGACTTGTTGGAAGATAGCTATTTGTAGCAATACACGCCACTTTCATGTCCCAGTATATCAGATTGTCTTCTGACCCTCCATGACATCTGGCGCAATACCGGTTCTGGAAATGTAGCAACGTTCCATATTTAGTGACGGGAATCTTTGTATCAATGTCTTCATATAGAGAACTGTGTTCACATTTGTCAATAATATCAATTTTTATTTTATCTATTTCATTGTTCAGTGTATTTTTGTAAATGAGTGGACATTTTCTATACATCAGAAGTGCGTCATTGGCACTGGCAACCTTCACTGGATCATACCGTCTTAATTGTGGATATGCACATGTTGGTTTCACTATCGAGAGAGATTCTTCAACTGTTGGTAAGTACTGCAATGCTTCCGGACAACAAGATCCCGTTACGTGACATGTGTCAGTGTCACATGAACACGGTTGCAATTTACAGCACGTGTGAGATGGTTGTATGCGTGGGTGCACGGGCAAGCCCCTGGAATAATTCCAGACATTAACAGTGGATTCTTCACATCCGATTGGTGTCGCGCAAAACAGATTTTGCGCATCATTGACAAAGCTGAGGTCTGACTCACTGAATGGGGCAGACGGTGGTATCACCACGTATAGCAATAGGCATGCGCAAAGGCCACGTGATATCATTTCAAGCATCCGCATATTTTTTTTTTGTCTAGGCCATCTTTCTCAACTGCATTTAGAAGGTTATCAGATAAAAAAAAGTATATAATTTTAATCGTATGATATAGGGCTGCGCAATAGTAACTTATAGGCGTAGAAGCATTTCACAATAACCAGCGCGCATACGTAAACTAATTAATTTCTTTGGAGACGGAATCCTAGTTTCAGTTTAAACACATATATTTTGAAATTGCTTTAATATATATGTGGGACATGATCATGTACCGATATATATTTAGGTGTGTTCAGTTATTCTTAAGAAATTATATAAAATATCCATCAATACGTCCAAATATCTCAGTGATGAGTGTAAATCAGAAAGTTGTGTGTTCGATCCCCGAGAGAAGCAAACATTTGTTTTCTGGAAAATTATAGCGCTACCTGTTTAGATACGATATACAGTACTTCGTGTTTCTACAGCTAATCATGTCCTGCGTTTAATTTGATCTTTTAAATATTAGAATTAACTATGAGTGGTGAAGATAAAATCACGAATAAACACCCGCAAATAGTCATACGATTTAAGTATATGGTAAACAACTATAAACCAAAAGAAGATTCCTCTTTTGCAATTGTCACGATTCTGTAGAACTGGAATTTATCTAACTGAATACTGTTGCCAGAAGTAGAAGTAAACATTGTTCAACTAAAGTGTCTATCTCATGATAAAAAATACTGAAAAGGGGATCCATTTGAAGCAATGAGTACACAGCAACTTCCCTTGGCATTACATATAATGCTTCCAAGGGATCCATTTTTCAGTATTTAATATCATGAGATGTACACTTAGTTGAACTACGTTTACTTTTAACGAATTAAACGGATCAAATATAAAAAAAAGAACATACATTTATTTACAGCTCCTGAACATTATATGTTCTATCCGAAGAAAACTAGTGATTTGTTTATGAATAAAGGTTATCATTGCTTATTTACACATACAAACACAAGTTAATTCTGACACATTCTCCGTCAATCAGTATGGAACTTTCAAGCAACTCTCTATATATACGTAAGACACCGTATATGTTCTTAATAAATGTGTTTAATCTGTTGTTTTCCAAATCAGAATAATTTATGATCTGCGCACACATGGCATATCCACTAAAAACTACATGAAGGAAGCGCAGTTTAATAACCATTAGTCGCTGCCCTATTATGCTTGTGACATGTGACATGTCTCACAGGATCTGGAACCATGCGCGGATTCGGGATTTGAGTGCAAATCTTTATTTCAATCTAGACTAACATGATTTCATTAATTATTTAAATGTATTTCAATCACATAACTGCAATCCCATAATATAAATGACGTCAACATAAACCACTAAAGTGTGAATCAATCAACTACGAGATAGTGTAATGATTTAACAGTCACAAAGGGAATACTTCAAAGCGTTGCTTGATGAAGCTTGGGCAATACGCAGACATTTAAATACATTTACTAATGACTCGACGTCAGAGGTACTCCGTATAGAAAAATATCTAGAATGTCAAATTATCAAAGGATCACAAAACATCACCATATATTAAACCAATGTAAAAACTAGAGCAAGGTCGATTCGGTGGTAGAGGTTGGGGGCGGGCATGGCAAATATCCGCAGATCCGTCAAATATAAACATCCTTATTTAACTGGCGTAGGATATAAGGTTATAAGGAAACAATTAGAATGTAAAGAGATTTCATTTACAATTTTCAGAATTTTGAAAACTGTGACTGCAATAATTTGAACTTGTCCTCTGGAACCAAACGTCAGACCCTGGATTGGAAACCTTCTTTGTCATCTACACTCATAGCCAACCACTGTAATAAATATAAACAACAACCCTCAGCTAATGTAGAAGGTGCTTAAACTACGAGGAAACACTGAAAATGCAGCTGACCCCATGTGACCTTCAGTCCCTTTCCCCGGGGGGTGGGGGTGGGGGGGGGGGGGCGGCGGGGGGAGGGAGGATTATTACATCAAATCTCAAAACTCGGTCCATATTGTATGCGTGTATCATTACTTATAAAGAAAGATATTACATTAAAACATATTGAATCTCGCTAATATATTGTTAATTTTGTTGAATTTGACCTTTTGAATATATATACTCATTGTGATCTACACATTAACGGTAACAATGGGTCAGTGTTCAATTTCCACTGCTTTGAGATGGTGTACAGTGTCATCTGGAGAAACATCGCAGTCGGTCGCAAGCAGTTGATCAATCAGTGTTTATCATTTGGAAAGTGTTTTGTGATTGATAGACTGACTAACTGACTGACATCTGATTGATTGATGATTGATTGATTGATGATTGATTGATTGATTGATTGATTGATTGATTGATTGAATGATTGATTGATTGATGATTTATTGATTGATTGATTGATTGATTGATTGATTGATTGATTGATTGATTGATTGATTGATTGATTGATTGATTGATTGATTGATTGATTGATTGATTGATTGATTGATTGATTGATTGATTGATTGATTGATTGATTGATTGATTGATTGATTGATTGATTGATTGATTGATTGATTGATTGACAATAATTTGAGATAAATTCAACTATGTAAAATGTGTTCTTCGGTTTTAAGTATTTTTAATAATTGCTGACAGATATGTTTATTGTTGTTCCAGGTGAGATGAACAGAGTCTAAAATTGGATGTGCAGCTATTAGATGACACTGCCAACAAAACATGGCAGTTTTATGGTTGTTGAAGAAGAGTTGGAATTCTGATCCAAACTCTGGAGTTAAAGCCCAAAATAGTGCATTAGAGGACACCACTCAAATTTAAAAAAAAACTGGTCAACGTACCAGATTTTGTACAGTTTTGTATGGGCAAATAACTTGGTTACCTAAAAAAGTAACTTTGAGCTTGGAAACTTCCTGTTCGGAATGGCCATGGAAAGTTTATTAATAAAGACCAACATATTAAAAATGCACTGTGTAGTGAGACATGCACGGCGGCGACCAGTTAACTTTAGAAACCGCAGGCACAAGGGGCAACGAATATCTTGCAAACTATAGCAAGTGTGGCCGTTTTCTTTTCAGGGGAGATTATTATCTCCATTATATAAATACTTCTAAAAGATGAATGGCCACCCTTTTTGTAGTATTGTCTATTAACACATTTAACTCTTAAACGTCATATGAATATTTCTTGATAGTCCCGGCGAAAAACATATATCTAAAACCGATACTAAGTTGTATGTAAAAATAAGTATTATTTGCATGACGTAGATACTACTTTTACCACTGCGTGACTGCACGGGGAAATGAGGTAAATCTGAATTGTATAGCTGCACAACTATTGCCAAATAATTTATAAATACATTTACCTGTGGATTAATTTACCTGTTCAAAGTTATCTACGTCATCAAATAAAATCTATTCTCTCTTTCCACCGATATTGCAATGTGTGAATCGTAAATATCTATTGTTGTGTATTGATTTCGATTTAAATAAACATAAACATGTTCATGAAACAAAACATGGCTGGAGAACTTTAAAGGAACACAATCAGTATGTTTTGAACTATTCAAAGATATAATAATATTGATTGCAAATATTCCAAATGTAGAAACACTAACGGGAACACCAATAGTTTGAAGACAAACAAGATAGTTGGTATGCTAGTGTGTTGTCCTAAAATGTCAGAACAAATGAATGGAACGCAACGCGAAAATACGAAGATAAAACGCATGGCGATAAAAAGATGTTCGTCATTCGTTCATATACATGAAAACATGTGACATTTGATATATAAATGAACAGATGTTTATTTATATAAAAGTTTAATCAACGAGTTTAATAAACGAGTTTAGAGTCGAACTCAAGTGGGAAACGCCAATGGAGTATATGAGCATTTGATGGAAGATACTCTAAGAGAACATTTTCATTTTAAACAGAAAATAAATGAAGCACCAACAGTGGTTCGAACGCCGAATTGCGAATTCAAGTAATAAGGGGATAATTCAGGTAATCTATATGACAGTGTTATGGTTCTTGTTATATAAAATTGTGTATTGATAATGAACATGTGTGCTAAGTTTCAAAGCTTTCCGACATTTCGTAATCTTTAACCAAAGACTTTAACCAAAACGTCAAAACGCGTAGACAGACAGACAGACGGAAAAGACAGACAGACAGACAGACGGAAATCGCCAAACTATGAACCTGGATTTGTTACGCAGTACGGCTAATGAAAACCGGGGGAAATAAAGAATGCAAATACAATGCGATAAAACTGTTGTAGGCCATTCTGTCGTTCGATACCGGCTGATAACATGGCATGAGGAACCAACAAGGGTCGTTATGTAGAAAATGCTTGACTCGTCTCGATATTCTTACATAACGACCCCTGTTGGTCGAGGGTCGATGGTAAAATGCGATGGTCGATGGTCCATCGCATCGAGCATCGCATCTTACCATCGACCATCGCATCTTACCATGGCATCTTACCATCGACCATCGCATCTTACCATCGACAATCGACCTAACAGGACACAGTAACTTGGCCATTGGTTACTGTGCATGCAAAGACATGTTGTGCCTAAGTGTTTATTTTTGTTGTGTCCAAAAGCGAAACGGAGGTTTGTCTATCTACTGATACTGCCTCACTCTCTTTATGTGCAGGTTTCCTTGGAAGAACGACTACTTAGCAATGTGATTAATTATCTTGCTCAAGGATAAACACATGACCATGGCCTTTCTATCTGTATTTGTTTTACCACTAGAGGGCTGGCGTGGCGCAGTCGGTAGTGCGGCGGATTTGTAACCGGAGGCCCCGGGTTCAATCCTCCGTGGTGCCACTGAGTTCCGTCGGTGTGTTCTTGGGCAAGACACTTTTCCTTAGCCTCGTCCGTCGGATGGGGACGTAAACCGGGCTGACCCGTGTATCGGTCTATCATCCGAGCACGTTAAAGAACCATAGGAATCTATTCGTTAATAAGAGTAGGGCATGTTCCCGGATTCCGATGTATCCTTCCCCTCTCTCTGGGGCGGCTCTAAATAACCTGTATTGTGTTGATGAGCCGTTAAACAACATTCAATTGTTTTACCACTAGATCACGCACGCCACCAGGAGGTCCAGGGGATGGATCTATGGTCCAAATAAGTGGACACCTGTAGGTCCAATATTTGGATAAAGGTAATCCTGCGTTTTTTCGAGATCACTAGAACTCTGATGTGTTTTGGACATATAAAAGTATATGTTTTGGGAAATTTGAAGTAATCTGAAGTTGATTTCAGCATATGTCAGCTCCGTGGGACTTCAAAACCAAACACTGTTATTTTGAATTGCATGTCAATATTTGAAATCGCTCGATGTTCACCTTCTTACTTGAATAGATATATACGAGAAAACAAATTTAAAACCTGTATATGTTATTCGCATAACACTGTTAAATGATAACTGTTTACACTCTATTAAAACAAAATCTCTAATAGCAACATGTTCTATTTGACGTATGATTTCCTGTAATATATATATATTTATCACATACTTCCCTATAAATTCGTTGTTTTTGAATATACGATACGACATAGATCTATCTAGCGATATCAATCACGATTTAGTTGCCGGGCAATAAAGCTTTATCACACGCGTGAAATAAAGGGTAAACAAATGTCATATCACGGAAATAACCGAATGTTCTTTATGACTCTTTTAGCTGAGTGATACGGAAATTACCGATTAGTTACGATTTTATACGATTTGTCACGCGTACGGTTTGTCGCCTGTGTTCCATCCTGTTTTCGCGCCAGATTATTGACTATAATCTACATCCACATCTACATTTGCAGGTCCGTGTCTACTAAATAAAAACAGACTGTGATTGGTTTAAAAAGTCTAGGGAATCCGAGACTAATTTACCAATGTGAAGTCATGGATTGGATAAAATATAATGACTGAAATAAAACAACTTGAGAATTCAAACAAAAATATGTTTTCTTCATAATGGAGCATTTAATACATTTTTTTGTAGTTATTTTTTTTTAAATTAGGACTGAAAAATGAAAGTAGGTACACTTTATATTTGGCAGGAAAATAACTGCAAACTGGTGGGTGGGGTTATGGGGGTGGGGTGGGGGTGGTGGGGAGGGGGTTCACTTCGGAGTCAGAAACGACTAACTTTTCTTTGGATTAGCTATGAAGAGATATAGGAAAATCGGGGAAGCCCAAGAGGCTATAATGCAGGCCTATGGGAAAATCAATAGTTGTCTGTGACCTGTACGTTGCACTTTGACAATAACTCAACGGAAATGGCTTCACTAGTAATGCTAAGAAGATGAAATAAAAGAGATGATAGACAGATAGAAGTGAAATAAAGAAACAAATAAGGCATAATACACGGACAATAAAGAGAGTTTAACAAATTTGAAATAAATTCAACGATATAGAACCATCCGTGGTTGAAATAACCTCTTATGACTATTCATTTTCTTAATAAGACAATTTCAAATTCAATGGCATTCATTTTTTTAATCAAATTTCGGAAAAAATAAACGTCGTGTAAAGATTTACACTTACGCGACATACGGTAACTCATCATCCTCCCTCGACTCATTCAGCTCTCTAGCTAAAACTCTCGGGCTAATATGGTGTCTCAGGCCTGATATAGGGTGTGATATGAAAATATCCATTTATTATTCTCTATATACCAGTAAGTGGCAAAGACAGAGAATGTTCAATTAAAGGAACATTTGTAAATTTGTTCTAGCTACCTTCGAACACGGTTTTATAAATGTTTAAACCATGAGGTATAAGTGTTCAAATGTTTTAATTTCAACCCATATAATTGGAAAATCAGAAACAAATAACCAAATATTTGCCATACGGTGGATATTTACGAAATCCCATCTAAAAGTAGGGACTATCCGGTTAATTTAAGGACCTATTTCCAGCCTATTGTATTTTGGAGAGGAGAACATTTGTGTAGGTTACTGTAAATCACTGTTAAGACATACAATTGCATGAGAAAATGGTGGCATTCAATTTTGTTTCAGTTGATGAAGCCCTCCAAATACAGCTTTTGTATGAAGCCAACATATTAAAGCATAAAAGTAGGTGTTCTATAAACAATGAATTATTAACGAAGTTTTGTGTTTAGTACAGCTTCCTTGTTAATTTGCTTTTTTTACTTCTTCAAAGTTTGAAATTACTATTATATACTGGTATACCAAGGATATTGTTAAATATACCAATGCTTTTCATGGAGAAAACTTTACTCGGGCCTCAGTTTATATACAATTATATATCGTGTTACTATTGATAAAATACTTTTGTATTAAATACACGTAACTTTTGCATGTACCAGCTGTCAATCTTGTATATATGTTTTGTATCCTCATGGGTCTCTTGACCTTTTCGAATTTTGCTGAATAAAAGATACGTTCTTGAAAGATATACTTGAGCTAATCGGTCATGTAGCATGTAAGCAGTAGGTAAGCAAGCTTTCCATGCCTTTTAAATGATCATTTAGCGTTGGAAAATAGGTCCTCAACACTTGAACTAAATACTGAAGATGAGATGATTACGTGATCATGATCTTGATCTATGGGGATGATATAATTGTCCACTTTATACTGATCATGCCTGTTTGTATACGAAAAACCTGATCAACGGCTAATCATTTTAGACAGATTAAAAAATGGTTTCAACTGTGAAAAAGTTCGAGAGTTGTTTATTGTAGCGAGGTATATCTCTTTTCGTGTAGGTCTCACTTTAGGCAGTAATGATATATTTTGATGATTTGTGTTACCGCCGTCTCCAATTTGTTTTACCCGCACCAAAACTGTTTTGGCTTCCAAATAATAAATAATAAAATACACTTCGTATATAAAAAATCTGTATTACAATGTTGTACATTTAAATATCACATCAGTCATTTTGTTGTTCGCTTTTAAATTATAAAATTTAAATAATTGTTCATATAATTATAAAACAATAAAGAAGAAGGCCAACCGGTCCTGAATCGTTTACTTGATGAAATTGTCACATTTCGGACACTTGCAATAGTAACATAAAAGGTTGAGACAAAAGAACCCGGTAACCTCAGAGAACACTTTTAAGGAGTTTTTCTACACAACTCTGTAAAACTGCGACCGCCGGTACAGCGGCAATTTACCCCCACGGTCACTATTTGAACCAGTCTGATAAAGGCCTATAAGCTTATGCAACATGCAATGTACTCTGTATAAAAACCGTAGTTAGTGTGGTTTAATGAACACGATTTTTCCTCTTTTTTTTCCATGTATCAGTCTAAGTAAAGCATGTGACCCCTGGGACGGAGCCAACTTTGGTTTCATGGTCGCCATTTGAACAAATATTAGCTTATGTTTATGCTATATGTAAAATATCAGACATCTAACTTGTGTTATCTCAGAGAAGAAGGTTCTTTTTAGGGTTTCCTAAAACATCTCACTGTAAAACTGAGGAGCGGGGCCAAATTTACCCACTGGATCACTATTTGAACAAACTAAGTAGATATGTATAGGCTAATGCTACATGCACAATATTAGAATGCTGGCTCTTGGAGTTTTAGAATAGATAGTGTTAAAACGATTTCCCCGATTTTCAGGATTCTCTCAAATTTGACCACCGGTAAACCATTTGAACAAACCTGATAGAGGACCATGCTCGAGCTACAAAACATATTAGAACCCTAGCTTTAATACTTTGAGAATAAACTATTTTTTAAATAATTTTCCTATATAAGTATATTTAAAAATGTGACACATAGGGTGGCAAGCACATTTCACCACAAGTTCACCATTAAAACAAACTTGGTAGAGGACCATATGCTAACGCAAATGCAAACTACTAGAACATCAGAATGTCTAGTTTCAGAGATTTATTTTAAAGATTCCTATATAAGTCTATTTAAAACGCGATCCCGGGAAGGGACCACATTTGATCCCATCGTGATGATTTGAACAATAGTGTCAGAGGACCATCGCAAGAGCTCCATGGCTTGTAGTTTCTGAGAGAAAGTTTTTTTAAAAATATTTTCCAATGTAACTAAGTAAATGTGTAGCCCCGAAGCGGTGCCAAATTAGATGCAGGTAAGCAAGGTTCACCATTTGAACAAACTTGGTAGTTATCTACAAACTTCAACCAAATTATTAAAACATTTGCTATTCAAGTTTAAGAGAAGATTTATTTTACAGATTTTCCTATATATAATTCTGAAAATGTGACGAACCGGGCCCGATGAAATTTATCCTATGGCCACCAATTGAACACAATTTGTAGGGGACTAAACACTAAAGCTGCAAGCAAGCACAATATTAGAACTCTAGCTTGCGTCGTTTCAAAGTTGTTTTTAGATATTTTTCTATTTATATGCAAATGGTTTGACTCCAGTGTCACCATTTAAACAAACTTTGTTCAGTATTATTTTTCAGTATTTATTGACATTCACACTAGCGTTTGTTTAGTGCTAATGTGGCGGCCGTATAATGTTGCCACGAAAACAAATCAGTAGTGTTATTACTTACTGGTCATTTGGGATCATCAAGCCCAGTTTTTGTGGCTTTAAAGTAGAATATCGCTTAAGCCGGTGTTAGGAAACGTGAGAGATGTTGCACTTTACATTACCGCTTATGAAAAGACGCAATAAAACCGAGTCTGCTACTTTTCTCTCTTGTTTGTGTTTGTTGCTTCCAAGGGATCCCCTTTTCAATATTTATTGACAGTCACACTAGCATTTATTTATTGCTGTGTGGCAGCCGTAAAACATTTCCTCGACTTCAGATCAGTAGTGTTATTACTTACTGGTCCTTTGGAATCATCAAGCCCAGTCTTTGTGACTTTAAAGTAGAATATCGCTTAAGCTGGTGTCTAGGAGGCGTGAGAGGTGTTGCACTTTAAATTACCGCTCATGAAAAGATGCAAAAAACCCGAGTCTGCTACTTGTATCTCTTGTTTGTGTTTGTTGCTTCCAAGGGATCCCCTTTTCAGTATGTATTGGTAGAGGACTGTACGCGTATGCTAAATGCAACATATTGAACCTCTATCTCTTGTAGTTTCAGAGAGGACGAATTTTAAAGATGTTTTTTTGTAACTGTGTGCTAAACTGTGACCTCCGTTGTGACCAAATTTAATCCCAGAGTCATCATTTGGTAGAGGACCATAATCTCATGCAACATGCAATATATGAGAGCCTTTTTGCCTTATTGTTTCACAGAAAATAGTTGTTTGTTTCCTTATATAAGTCTATGTAAAACATGTGAACATCTCTATATACAAACGTTTCACGGCCATTTTTGCAACAATTTTTTTTCATTTGAACAAACTTAATAGACTAGTGGCTGACGATCATGAACCAAAACTATCGAAATCTGTTGAGTGGAATTTTAAGAGTTCGATTATTTATAGTAATGTCGGTCAATTTGGAAATTGTGTTGACATAAATTTAACAAAATTAAAACCCATCGACCAAAAAGATATTCCTTGTGAATTTTAGCCGAAATCGTCTAAGCGGTTATTTAGGGGAATTCGTTATAAATAAAAACATAATTAACGAACGACGACGGACGGACGGAAGGACATTCACAAATTGTTCAGAATTGCTCAATTGGAGCCTTTGGGTCAGGTGAGATAAAAATGGCCAACCACTGCCAGTAATTTGAGGGAAAAAACTGGCAATTCATTTAGTATGGCCTAATGTCAAACATACACAACACAGCATGACAAGTTCAAATAATTTAAAATAGATTTTGGATGGTTGTCATTGGTCTAATTAGGATCTATTTGACCACCGAATCACAGAGTAAGGATAAAGACGCTTACCGTAAATAATGACAGAACCGACGGACCGTATAACTAATATCCTCATTAAAAGTTTTTAAAATGAGAATAAATAATGATACATACATATGTATGCCTATGTATACAACCAGGGCTTTTATAAAATGAAATCACTGATACAACTATTAACCCAAATTAAAGGTAGCATGGTGTTTTCTGTATTATAGTACGGTACTTAATGGTTTTACGAAAACATTAAAGTGTATAGAGCATGTCAATAAAAAGGAAACACGTGATAGCACGTATCCAAAATGTATACGTGATATCACAACGTATACGTGATATCACGTATTCAAACTGAATACGTTATATCACGTATTTGAATATGTGATATCACCATCAATTCTGAATACGTGATACTACGCATTTGAAAACCTGAAATCACGTATTAATTTTGAATACATGCTATCACATGTTTGCTTTTTCTTGACATGCTTTGTACACTTTAATAATATAATATATAATAATACGTGATATCACGTATTCAAATTGGTGATATCACATATTCGAATACGTGATATCTCAAAATGGTATGAAAAAGTGTTAAAATGGCAATATAGCCGAATGTTTTCAGTAACTTTCCAGTTCCATATGTTTTATAATTATGTTACTATTACCCTTCAATAATAAATACAAACTTGATAAATATGTAAATATATCATTATTCAGATTATCTTCATAATCAAGGTCATTTTTTTTATTTCATTTTATCATGTTAACGTTTGTTTAAAAATGTTAACCTGTATCTATTAGTATAAGGGAGAATTTTCGATATTTCTAACAACTCAGGTGACAAATTCTAGCATTATGTTTTTGGAAAGAGCAATGTCTGTCATTACGTGGTCCCGCCTAATATCCATTAGGCGATGGGAAAGCTTATATTAGCAGGACTTTACAACAGATATTTCGACAATAAAACACGTTTACAGATATTTTTTTACTGAAAAAGTGTTATAACCTTTTACAATATCCAAATGTTTAAGCCGAAATTAAGGTTTTATTTCATACCCCAGCCAACCCCGTTTTCGCTTCTTGGAGAAGGGGTTGGATGGGGTTGAAAGGTAGTACTCGGACTACGTAATGAGATGATATTTTTCCATGGAAGCAATCTAGAACGGGTAGCTTATACAGATTAATTCGACAATAATAGGTGTATCATTGTAGCTTTGGCATACAATTTTGGATGTTCATTTTTGCACATTATTATTTTTAATGGTTAATATACTTTTAAAATATGCAATTACGTTAATAATTCATATTAGTTTAATACAGAATAAATAAGCTTTGTCTCAGCATTGCATTTTGCTTAAAATCACTATTTTGCTTAAAATTGTAAGTCAAATTACCCACCAACTATTGCCACATATTTATGCATTACGGTTAGTATATAATTTTTTACATTATATGTATAAACTTGTAAGAATCAGTAATTCACAACTACACCCAACAAAATTCCTAATCGGTCAGTTTATATTGTATTACTATTTTTATAATAATGCATGTATTCACACGAAATTTCACATAGCGATATTTGAATAATTACTGCAGCTAATTATTGATTTTTTTCTGGCCGGCTCGCGGTCCAATTAACCGTGTTAGGCGTGTTGACCAATATAGCACATTTTGCATGTGCAGAGCATCGACACCAATATGCACGTGTTCATGTACACTTTTGTCATTGCTGATGATTTTCCTACTTGAAAAATACATACCATGGCGGGAATGATAAAGAGGTACGCGGCCGAGCTGTCGGAATGTTACAGGCCGGAACACCTTTACGACAGGTGAGTTTTATTTTTGAAATTTCAAAAGAATATCGATATAATTTATTTGTAGCTATTATTTTGATGGCTATTTCCGTTTTTAACTTTATTTCAGGTGGCAAGAACCTTCAATCGGCGGCTATCCACCATCTAAGCTCTTTGGGCGAAATTCAACCAAACAGGAAGTGTGGCTGATCGACCCCGACGGTTCAAACAGAGGGTGACAACACAACGGCAGGACAGATACATGATCGTATCACGTCTCCCTGATCGTTTTCTACCAGCTACAACGACATTTAGGCATACGAGGGGAACTCATGGACGTCATGTATCGACTCAAACCGTGCGAAACCGGTTACGTGATGTCGGAATTCGATCGAGGAGACAAGGATTATATTGCGTTGTGCCGACGGCCGTAAACGCATTTATCGCCGACGTGGTGAGAGAAACAGCGCCAATTGTGTTCTTGAGGCGGACCAGTTCGGGGGAGGATCTATTATGATATGGGCCGGCATTTCGATGCACACCAAAACACCTATCGCGTCCTTACAAGGCAACATGAATGCACGACGATATCAGAAGGACATCATTCAACCTGTTCTTATACCATACATTGCTGCAAACCGTGGCATGCAACTCGTTCAATACAACGCTCCGTGCCATATCGCCAGAGCAGCATTGTCAATGTTACAGGTCAACAACATACGAGTCATCCCGTTTCCTGCCAAAAATCCTGACCTAAATCCAATCGAGCATATCTGGGACTTATTAAAGGGTCCTCCAAATTGAAAAATAAAGTGATTTTAAATGAAAGCTTATTATAAAAGAATGTCAATGTCATTGTCCGTTTTCTCAAAAACCGTTGATAAATGCAAGTTTTACAGGTATGAAGTTTACCTGTACACAACAAAAACTGGTGCGCGATCGATCTTCGGAAAATGACGTCATAAGGGACGACCAATCACATCTTCCGTACAAACTACCTAATTTACATAATCAATTATGGCGCGTATCTATGTGTAAACAAACCGTTACTCTTGTTGTAAACCCTGGAATATTATTGATGTGTTCGTGTCTTCATCATGGTGAAAAAGTGCTCATTAAGCTTTTGTAGAAAAAGTAAACAGGAAGGCAGTGTAAGTCTACACACATTTCCATGTTGCCGTCATCGAACTAAATGGATTGAACTTGTTTTGCAAAACGGTGTGAAATGGAATTTTTCAGAGCACTCTCGCGTATGTTCGGACCATTTTACTGAGAAAGATTTCGATGACTCTTATGTAACGAAAAGAGATTACATTTACTCTATCAGTTCAGACGGGATAACATAGTTATTTTTTTTGGTGTCCGGAAATATAACTTTCCAAAATTAATTCATATTTGCCAATGTCCGAATATTTTGAGAGGGAACGGTAAATTAACATTCTACGGTAAGTATTTTTAACTGTGATGTTCAAGGAAACATCACCTTCGTTGTTTACGGTAATTACGAAAATCCATCCATTAATGATCACTTATTGGTAATTATGCGGCTATTCTACAAACTGTCTAAAATTACGGTACTCAACCTGGGAAAACTGTAAAACCTGTGAAATCAGTACACGCGGGTAGAGTGGGTTATTTCTTTGAATTTTGCGGTGAGTGAGCGGTACACTGTTTGATCTGTAGAACTGTCACTTTCTAGTCACAAGTGTAGTTACATGCTGGCTAATGCGGACTGTGTAATAGTATACTCGGCTATATGCGATTCAATCCACAACAGTGAACTAATAAAAAATGTGTAAACAATGAACTAATGAACACTTATGACATCTAGTTTATTATATTAAATTATTATATTTTGTTTGAAATGTAGCAATGAACTTTATTGAATAATGAGACAATGCAATTATAAAACATGTTTTAAAACATGTTGATTATTTTATTACAAAATAAAAACATACAAGGTATTGCAGAAACTAAATTAAAATTATAAAATAATCGTGTTCTTTATCCATTTATTTTGCACCATCATGTTATTCCTCAAATCGAAGCTAAAAAACAAAGCATGCCATGCTTATAGTATGAAAGAAAAATTAGTTCATGTGTCTGTACAAACAGACAACAAAATCGCACAGCACTTTACCTGTGTGAGCGAGACCGTATTGTTTTGCTGGTAATGCCAGATAATGGAATGGTCCACTAGCTACGACAGCGACAACACAAAACAACCCGTAACACCTACATTGGAATGGTTTTACCTGGTTTAGACAATTGTTTCAACACGCGCCTGACCGATTACACAAAATTATAGCATGGGTCAGTAATAATGTAATTGTTTCAAAATGGCTCGTTAATAACAGTAAAAAATCACGATCAAAAACTTTTTATTTAATTGCATCAAACAAGTTACAATTAAATTCATTGAAGTATATTCTGCTGCCTCTGTTGGTAATTATCGAGATGCAATCAGCAATTAGAAGTCGTTGATCGTAATTTTAACCTGTCATTTTCGGCAAATAATTCATCTTTTCCCGATGTCCGAATTTATAAAAGCATCAAAACTATTGAAATAAGATTGATTTCTTAATATGTCCGAGCACTAGTTTTATTATTTTCTTCAATTAATTAGGTGTCCGGAATTAATGAGTGTCCGGACTCATTGAGTTAATACAGTAGGTATCAAAACTTAAAACCAATGCTGAAACCTGACGCAATTCACCGATTCTCCGATTTGCAGACCCACAGACGGAGACACAGTCACAGGATGAAGACATTGGAAAATCTAATATCATGAGTTTATTTGTATTATTCGTTTATTGTTTTCATTTATACTTTATACGCTCAGAATCAAAGTGGATTGGGTACACAAAATGTTGATTGTCCACTTCGCTCGTATTGTTTACTTGGTTTGTGTCCGCCATTTTGGTTTCTACCGAACCATAGGTAATGCGTGACGTCAACGGAGTTTTTCCATTCGGCTGTTTCCGTGAAACCTCAGTTACGTTTCCGTGACAGGTGTGTATTAGGGGCAAATGTGCCGTATGGATTCGTGATTTACCGATGAACGAATAGGTTTACGATTTTGACCGAAGCATTTTTAGAAACTGCTAATCATTATCGTTGTAATACAAAGGAAAGTTATTTCAATTTGGAGGACCCTTTAAAACGAAAGGTACGGGCCCATCCTAAGCAGCTGAATCTACGGGAATTGGAGCGTGACGTCAACCGCGTTTGGAGAAATATCCGTCAGCAGTATCTTCACAGATACATTGCATCAATGAGGAGTCGTTGTCGAGCCGTGATTGCTGCCGATGGAGGGCACACACGTTATCAACATACAACCGACGTTAATTAACATGATTTTGTGACTTTTGAATTACTGGGTCGCCTTATTCATTCGTTCGGAAGATGTCAACACTTTATTTTTTTGAAATGAAATTTTGTTTGTTGATTTGTAATGAATTCCGCTTTCTTATGCGATCAATAAATTCACAAAATTAAAATTATTCTTTTTTTTAATTACAATTTATTGAGGTGACCGATTAGGAATTTTGTAGTGTGTATTCTATGATGATTTAATTATTATATTATGAATTAATGAAAGTATGTACTATGCAACGTGCAGGGCTTTGCTCGCATATATAAGTTCAGCAAGCCTGAACTTATCGAACAGGAAGTGTAAGTTCCTTAGAATATAATTGCAACATCACTATTATTTTAATTTTCTGATATGTGCATATATTGCACCAAAGACACAAACAGTCCAAAGGATTCTAGATGAAGGAAATGTGAGTGCTTCCTCTTTTTATAAGATAGGCATATGGGTAGAATAACCCCTGCGTTGTTTCATGTGCCATCCCGTTCAAATCACTAGAGAAGTGGCAGAAAAACAATACATGTGGCTCCAGCGTAAATGGAGTGTCTACAATAAAAGTTGAAGCAACTCTGCAGTTCTGCAGGTGAAAAGGTTCTAGGCCCATTCTCCATATTTTATCTCGATGTAAATGGAGGATGAGCCTGGTATGTTTATTCCTGTTAGGCGCCATATAATCGTTCATGTGTTTGTGCGCCTTAAAACCCTATTCAATTCAATGATTTTTATAAGTCCATTTTATGTGTATGCGTTATTAAATACTTATTATGATTAAGACATTTTCAATATGTATTACACATAAAGACATGAAGCAATAATTAACACATGCAAAGAAATATAAAAAGATCGGACAGGGAAAGTAGCATTCAAGGAGGACAGTAAACCACAAAACACAGAAACAAACAGCAAACAGACAAACAAGAAGGCAAAAGCAATAATAAATGCAAACGACATCACAAACACAAAAAGGGTTGACAATAGGGCTACCGCCTTGGAACGGTCAGTGGCAAAGTAGGCCACTGGGGGTTTAAACCGGTTCTAGGGTGCACCAAACCTCACACTTACCCTACTGTCATCCCATTAAAACAGGACAGTGTAAATAAAGAAATCCCCGCCATGATCTAATCTCTAACCAACAAGGCAGCATCAATAGGCAATATAAGTAAAACACAAATATGCTGATGTAAATATAATACAAAAAAACAATAGCCTAGAAAGCCACAATGAAGGTACTCAATGACTTTGCAGAAGCCAGAGCAGTAAGAGAATAAACCATTAAGGGCACGACAAGAAAGATCATGGACAAACATCAAACGCCACCGTCCCAATGGGCTTTAGGTAGGCGTCATCATAGGGTCCACAGCCTGTCCGGTCATCGTGCAATTAAAGAGTATGCAGTACGTTGCAAAATGATAGGGTCATAACCTCTTTTGATAAACTTTTTAACAAGTTTAACAAAGATACACTCAAGTGATATGAAAAGGCAACACGGGAATTTCCGCTATATATTGTATGTACAATATGCTGCTTTTAATCGAATTGTACATGGCTACGTAAGACCTTTCCTTTTGGAAAAAATACTAAAACAACAAATAATACAGCAAATAGTATTCCTTCAATGTTTCATTATTCACAGAGTACGCGTTTGGCTCAATCATGTGAGCAAACTTAGGATGCAACATTTTGCTAACTATTTACGTTAAATACAGTACTGAACTAGCTCAATTTTTCAAAGAGCTACTTCAACATTTATGAAGTTCTTGTTACAAAGTGTAGTGTGATTAAAACCTCTACACCATCACAGCTATGTCCTTTTTCTAGTTAACTGCAACTTTCTTTTTAAAAAACATCTTGGGATTTCTTTGGAATATTATGTGCAATTAAGTGTGCAGTATATACAATATATAGCGGAAATTCCCGTGTTGCGTTTTCATATCACTTGAGTGTAATATGAAAGTGATCATGACCTAGAATCTTACGAAGTTTTTTTTATAAATCACATCACCATAGAACACAAACTCCAATTAAATGTCTATTGTAATGACTTTAGTTGCAATTTAGGGCTATTTAAACCATGGTTAACATCAGTTTGAATTACCCTCACCAAATTAAATCACAATAAAGAAGTATGCATATGAAATTGAAAATTATTACATGCATTTGCGCGAAAAACATCGAAGAAGAAACTTAAGGGTAATGCATAGACTACTGTACTAACTACTAACCATGGCAAATATGGGTTAGATTTGGTACTGTTGTTACAGTAGCATCTTCTTAACATATTCTTTCAAACTTTGCATTTTCTTATAGTCATAACCTATTTTGTTTGCATGCTGAAATAGTGCAAACTGAATGACGGTTACCTAAAAAATATCGAAAGTTTATTGCCAATGAGGGGGGTAGTTGCGACAGTGACAAAGACTACCACGAAGGGGTCTATGTACTGCCTTAAACTGTCCCTCATTGATCTCAATATTAGTATTTACTTAATGTTTGTTGTTGCAAAAAAGTATACGTTTACCTTTAATTGTGTACGTGAAGTTATTGAAGATGCACTTTAAAAGAAACAGAATTGAATGAATTAGATGTTGTTAATAAGATTATCAACACATTATACGTGATTAAGACCCGCCCCAGAGAGAGGGAAGCTTTACTTTGGAATCCGGGAACCCGCCATAATCTTAATAACAAATAGATTACTATAGTTCTTTAACTTAAAAGATAGACTCCGATACACAGGGCCGCCCAGTTTACGTCCACATCCGACGTACGAGGCTACATATGTCCGACGAAACTCAGGGCGCCGGTGAGGCTTGAACCCGGGTTCCCTGGATTTCAAGTCCACCGTGCTATCTGCTGGACCACAGGCAGTATGCACTGAAGGAGGGTGACAGCGATGAAATGCATATAAAATGCTAAAACTTTATTATTTCAATGATACGGTTATATCCAAAAGGATGGGGTTCATAACAGTCATTATCTTCTAGCAACTTTGTTTATGTGTGTGTTGTTTTAAGGAGTATACTCCCTCCGCCAATGTATCAAGAGAAGAATCTTTCAATGGCACGGTAGTTTGCCTGGACTGTCACGAGTTGCAACATGTCTGTAAGGCTAAAAAAAAAACCCAGGTGTGTTTCCTATTGAATGCTCTAAAAAAACATAGGGTAGGTAGGAATATTTTCTCTTTTTTTTGGAGCAAAATATTGTGAGATTCTACATGTTGATACAACTGAAAGTTTCTCTGTGATGTCAGTTTACCTCGATATATTGTAATAAATCTTTGTTCAGAACAATTTTTATTTTTTTTTTATTTTTTTTTTTAATATATATTTTTTTCATAAAAGGTGTTTGGGTTGACTCCTTAAAAATAGGGTCGGTCGGGCCACCGGAAACACAGGTTTTTTTTTTTGGCCTAAGCCTTATATGCTCATCCCATTGCTACGTTTCGATTGGTAATATCAATTAATAGCAAAGTCTTTGGAATAATAAAAGACAAATAAGTCTATTTATATCATATTTCGTTTACATAATATTTAATAGCAGAACTTAAAATTACAAAATTGAAGTTAGTTAAACAACAAAAAGAGCAACAATAAAAACACGTACACACTTACACAAAAGGATGGGTACCCAGGTATCAGGATAGTACACATTTGAATACTCAGAAAACTATGTCTGACATACCGGTACTAACTACTACAATAATATGATTTTCTTGATAGTACTTTGTGCGAATTAAGAGTGTGCATTTGTAAAACAAATAACTCAAAATTAACAGTATAGGCCATTTAACCCTGAAAAGGAAGGTACATGCATGAACTTCCGTCCTGAAGTGTTGTTTTTTTTTTATAGTATATTAGATTTGTTTTCTCTTTGGCTGCGACTGCTTTGGTTATTCAGTATAATTATGGATACATTCTAAGGTGTTTCTAATTAAGTATTTTTATATACTGAACAAAACAAATAATGTCCGCTGATGTTGATGCCGATTGTCTAGACAGCAAACAGGAAAACAGTAATGATGTTTTAAAAAATTTAGAAAGACCGCCAACAATAGTCCAAACAAAGATGTTTTTGAAAAATTCAGTACACAAGGGAGTTAGTCCCCTTTTTCTTAAAACATGCATTTCGGCCACAATAAAACAAATTAAATCTACGAAAATTACCGATATTTGTCCGAGACAATATTCTCTATATGTTCCTTACCAAAAAAATCACAAAAAACATAACACAGATTGTGTAGATGGCAGCTTTTGATTATCAACATTCATCAAAGTACCTCCCTTTAACATTTCCATGCCATCCATAAAAGATTATTGCTTGGCAAATTTGAAACTGTTAATGGGATATTTAGTTATCTCTTAGGTGTGCTTATACACATCAAATATTGTTTTATTAAAACGCTGTTTAAGCTTTTATACACCCTCAAAAACTGGTCTATGGAAATACCAGCAAAAAAGTCGGACGTTTCTTTTTTGTTCAGTATATATATTTACAAAACCATTTAAGTGTATCGTTTACTATTTTTTCTGGTAGTTGACTTTATTGTTAAAAGGTCTCCCCGTAAAAAGTCTCCCCGTGCTACGAATCAGTAGTGTTATTTTTACTGGTCTTTTGGGACCAACGAGCCAAATAAAGGTGGTTTTGAAGTAGAATACCGCTTCAGCCGGTGCTAGTGGGCGTGAAAGGTGTTGCTTCTTTCATTACTTCTCATGAACAGACTCAATAAAACCGAGTCTGCTGCTTTAATCTCTTAATTGTGTTTGTTGCTCACAAAGTATCACCTTTATCAGTATTTATTAACATTCACACTAGCGTTCGTTTAGGGCAGTGTGGCGGCTGTAAAAGGTTTCCCCGTGCTACGAATCAGTAGTGTTATTTTTACTGGTCCTTTGGGACCAACGAGCCCAATATAGGTGGCTTTGAAGTAGAATACCGCTTAAGCCGGTGCTAGGGGGCTTGAAAGGTGTTGCTTCTTTCATTACTTCTCATGAACAGACTCAATAAAACCGAGTCTGCTGCTTTATTCTCTTAATTGTGTTTCTTGCTAAAAAAGGATCACCTTTATCAGTATTTATTAATATTCACACTAGCGTTCGTTTAGTGCAGTGTGGCGGCTGTAAAAAGTCTCCACGTGCTACGAATCAGTAGTGTTATATTTACTGGTCCTTTGGGACCAACGAGACCAATAGAGGGGACTTTGAAGTAGAATACCGCTTAAGCCGGTGCTAGGGGGCGTGAGAGGTGTTGCTTCTTTCATTACTTCTCATGACTCAATAAAACCGAGTCTGATGCTTTATTCTCTTAATTGTGTTTGTTGCTCACAAAGTATCACCTTTATCAGTATTTATTAAAGCGTTCCTTTTAATGCAATATACTTTTATTTACACTGTCTTGTCAAGAAGGTTTAATAGGTAGTACACATCAGTTGAAGTTGAACCATTCCAAGTCGCTTATACTGTATAACCACTCTTTATGTTTGTATATTGTTCCACTCATTGACCATTTAATTAGATTTTTTAAATTTATTGCGTTGTACGGTGGTAACCTACGGTGCAATTGTCTTTGAGTGCTGTGGTTTATATAGGATTATTTTTCTCATTTTATGTATATACAGATGCTGACAATGCTGCTGACAAAGCTACAGTATTTATTTTATCCAACGCTTCAGGTGTATACCCAGTTGGTCCATAAATTGTTTACCATGACAAAGCAGCGGTCTCTTTTGTGGTTTTAGTGAGTTGATTTATAAAATATGCGACTTGTAAACATCGTTAAAATAAACATTTACTTACGATAACAAAAGCCAAAATACCTCATCAAAAGTCCCTTTCTTGATAAATATTACTGTTCTTAAACCTAACTCTGACGTGATTTTTTAAAACAAGTAAATACAAGAAAAATAAAATACAAGAGACCAAAGGGCCTCGCCTCAAAGTGCTCACATGTTGCAACAACAATTTCCTAATATAACTCTATGAAAACTGTGACTGGGGTCAAATTTTACCTCATTATCACCATTTGAACAAACGAGTTAAAGAATCATAAGCTTATACTACATGCAAAATATTAGACACTTAGCTCATGTAGATTCGGAGATGTTTAAAGGCTTTTCTTTAATGACGTTACTCAATGTAATAGTGTGACCCACAGGGCAGGATCAAACTTGAGTCAATTAAGGGTCACCATTTGAACAGACTTAGTAGAGAACCAAAAGCGTATGCTGCATGCCAAATACTTGACGTCTATCTCTGGTGGTTTCACAAAAGATTATTTTTAAAGATGTTTATATATAATTCTATGTTAATATGTGACGCCTAGGGGTGGCCAAACATGACCCTAGGGTAACCATTTTAGTAAATTTGGTAGAGGACTAAAAGCTTATACTACTTGCAAAATATAAGACGTCTAGCTCTCGTAGTTCCAGAAAAGGTTTGTTTTAAAAGATTGTTCTATATAACTCTATGTAAATATGTGGCCCCTTGGGCGGAGCAAACTATGACCCGAGGGTCATCGTTTTAATTTGTTTTTGTAGCAGGCCATAAGCTTATGCCATTTTTGCAAAACATTTGACCTCTAGCACTTTCAGAGAAAATTATTTTTTAAGAAACCTGATTTTTATTTAAAAGGGGGAGATAACTCTTATAACAGGAAACAGTTACCCTGTTGGCACTGCTATAATGGATTTTTTCTTTCTCTACAAGGTACTCCATGATATGGTACCAGTAAATATTTGCCACCCGCGATGGTAGCAAACAATTGTCTGGCTCACGGTCTATATTCATTAGGCCGCCCTCTTGTTCATGCTGCGGTTCACACAATATATTCAACGGCTCAATAATTATAGCATGTTTTCAAAGTTTCTTGAATGCATGAATTCAATCGAAAATACAACAGAATATTTCTTTGCGAAAGTTTCTAATCTTCTTATTGGAAAACGTCGGTATGTTTGATATTTTGATGACCTGTCCAACTCGCAGAGTTGTAAGACTTGCATTACGCCAAGTATGTGTACAGTAAGTTCGGCACAATGGTATTATGTAAAGGATGTGTACAGTAAGTTCGACAGACTGGTATTACGCCAAGATGTGTACAGTAAGTTCGGACTAAAAGATAAGGACTGGAAGCAATTGTGTTTTATCTCTTCTCAAGTTGCTGAAATATTACAAAACCAAAACGTAGATATAAAATCGAACAGGAAAAGTAGCATTCAAGGACGGCAGTCAACCATAAACACACACAGAAACAAAGAACAACTTTAAATATGAATACAAGGTAAGATAAGACATCACAAACACGAAATGGTTGACAATAGGGTTACCGCCTTGGAACGGTCTGCGGCAAAAAGCAGCTGGGGCTTTAAACCAGGTTCTAGGGTGCACCAAACTTCACTATTGCCCTATTGTCATCCCAGTAAACGGGACAGTGTAAATAAAGATATCCCGCCAAGTAATAATCTCTTAACACACATGGCAGCATTAATAGGCAATACAAGTAAAACACATTGTCAAAGTTTAGCGAGCAGGAAGCAAGAACCGGTAAATTCAAAATTCACGGACTAGGCATATCACAACCCTCATTTTATGGAGATGTGGTCTATAAACTTCGAAAGTTAAAGGGGTCTGGCGGGTTTCCAGACCGCTTTACAAATTTAATCAAGAAGTTCGTCAGAAAAGGATATAACCCTTTGGTTTTACAGCGCACTGCATGTTTAGTGATTGACCCATCTACAGTCAGTCATTACGCTTCACTTTTCACTTGTGCGATGACTTGACTACCTCTTGGGACTCTATGATTGTACCTACTGAAACCCCAACTAACGGAGGTGGGTGCATGAGCTTTCGTCCCTCGGGTTTTCTGGTCGTACCCTAGATTGGTTTTCTCTTTGCTGCAACTACTATTGTTGTTCAGTACGATTCTGGATACATCCTGAGATGTTTATTATTTTGTATGCATATCTTTAGTTAGTTTCTCTGGATGTGGACTTTATTGTTAGAGATTTCCTTTTGATGGGATGTAGTTTTGTTTACACTGTCTTGTCTATTTGGGCGCTGAAGACAGAATAATAGCGAGGATTGTGTGCATATAAAATCGATTCAAGCTAACCAGTAGGCCTTATTACCTAATGACTGTTCCAAGTCGGTAACCCTGTCTTCACCATCCTTTCTGTTGTTTTGTCTTTACAAATTTGTAAGTACTCAAACTTGTTTGTTTTGTTTTGTCTACACTGTTTTGTCTATTTGGGCGCTGAAGACAGGATAATAGCGATGATTGTGCGCACATAAAATCGATACAAGCTAACCAGTAGGCCTTATTGCCTACTGACCGTTCCAAGTCGGTAACCCTGTATGCACCACCCTTTCTGTTGTTTTTTGTCTCTTTCATTGTAGTTTCAAGTCCTTGTTTGCAGTACAGTGCGGACCTACGATGCCATTGCGTTCGGACGCGGTGGTTTCTATAGTACCCTATATATCATTATGACTTATTGGCCATTTATAACTGTTTCAAGTAAACTATCCAAAACTAATTTGTAGTTGTGAAATGTGTGTCGCCTACTACTCAACAACTATGTTTATACTGAGTTATCTACCCAAAACGTTGTATGCAAGATCAGTTGCAGGGCAATGATGTGTAGGAAGCCAGTGCAGATAATGCACACACGATCGATTACTGGATGCACTTGTAAATTGTGTGTCGCCTATTCGTCTTAAACTATAAACAAACTCCACCAAAATTGCAGTACATGAAACGTAAGGCTGTGACACGTGGGTGTGTCGCTTTCTCCTCAGAAATAGTATAGATACATGGTGTGCAATATCACTAGCAAGTAATAATTTATAAATCGCGAGGACAAATAAGACATATAAAAACTACTGCAATTATTTAATTGAAAAGTCTTGGTTTTGTAAATTTAATTATATATGTCAAATGTTTCTTTTTCTGTTTTGTTTTTTACGTAATTACGGTTTCAGCAGCCTTATAAAATGTTATATTTTAACAATTATTGTGTACCTTTGGTATAACATCTGTATCCAAAAAGTACAAGAATGCATGGGATAACAATGCACTGAATTTGCTTGTTAATATAGTCGTAACAGTTCGAACCTAGGGATCCCCCTTTTCAGTATTTATTGACATTTACATGTGAAATGTCGCCCCGACTACAAATCAGTAGTGTTATTACTTCTAACTGATCGTTTGGGATCATCAATCCCAATCTTTGTGGCTTTACAATGACCGGACAGATTGTGGACCCTGATGACGTCTACCTAAATCCTTATGGGACGGTAGTGTTTGATGTTTGTCTTTATTCGTATCTTCTAGTAGCCTTAAAGGGAGTACATCAGGCTTTTCATGGGGGTCTAAGTGTCCGACTTAAAATTGGCAAATATTAACATTTTCTATTCTACATGGCCAAAACATAATGAATGAGCTTAAAAATGATCCCTTTTTTGAAAAGAAATTGATTCAGCACAGTAATATGTGCTATCCTAGGTGACGCACCATGGTTAATTTCAGCATTTTACATCTGATTTCGTCCTAGCTATATGGTGTATTCAAAGTTTAGACATTAACAACATGGTTCGAACAGCATATTTTGATTGATATAAGTATTTTATCATGAAATGGAACATTTTTATAATTTAAGATGTTTCTAGAAAAATCCTGATGTACCCCCTTTAATAGGCTTTTGTTGTTTATATTATATATACATGATCATTTATGTGTTTTACTTATATTGCCTATTAATGATGCCTTGTTTGTTAGAGATTATACCCTGGAGGGGATATATTTATTTACGTTGTCCCGTTTATTGGAATGACAAAAGGGTAGAAGTGAGGTTTCGTGCACCCTAGAACCTGGTTTAAACCTCCAGGGGCATTTTCTGCCACTGACCGTTCCAATGTTATCCTATTATCAACCCTTTTGTGTTTGTGATGTCTTATCTTGCTTTTTATTCATCTTTAAAGCTGTTCTTTGTTTCTGTGTTTGTTTGTGGTTGACTGTCGTCCTTGAATTTTACTTTTCCTGTTCGATTTGTATATCTACTTTTACAGCTGGTGCTAAGGCATGAGAGTGTTGCAACTTATAATGCTTCTCATGAACAGACTCAATAAAACCAGGTTATCTACTTTTCACTCTTGTTTGTGTTTGTTGCTTTCAAGGGATCGCCTTTTCAGTATTTATTATGAATAGGTTAATATGCTTTCGTTTTATTATTTATTTTGATATTGTTAGCAAACACACACTGAAAATGCATTACTAGGCTAATATTTGTTGTATATACATGTATTAATATAACTTCAATGTGTTTTTGTAGAATTAACATCACTGAAATTGGAATATGGAATATGGAACGAACATACGTTCATCCACAAAACAACCATTAGCCAGAAGTAATGAATCAGAAACCCCATCATTTGATAAGCCCATGTTGACACTTCTGCCAACTGACCGATTCCAAATTGAAACAAGACTTGTGCGCATATAAGGCAAATCGTTAAAGACATATTGTTAACTCCTGGTTGCGTTCTTAGCTCCTTCAAAATTGAATATGTCACTAGTGTCAGAACGGAACCAACGAGCGAAAGGCACGTGCACACGAGGGTAAGAATCGCCTGTGGGGTTACTTTGTTAGATCCGTATTGTGTCTCATTATTTGTATTATGTCGTGCGATCTTCTCAGCTATTGGTTTATAGGTTTCAACACAAATCAGTACAGATGTAATGTTTGTATCCGTTCGCGGTGTCTCCATATATTTGTTCTGGTAAATATTCATGTCCAGTTCTTTGATAAAAATCCCCCATGCGTAAGTGACAATATGAAATTCCGACGAATTCAGGTTAATAAGGGGACAGACGTGCAAACGTGTTAGTACTATTGGAGGAACTGGTAGAAATCCAGGAATATTTGGAGCCAAATACGGGTCTATGACTACGCCTTGAAGATGTGTGTTGTCTTTCAAGTCGAGTAAAACTGATTCACTGTGTCTAACTTCTTCAATGAATGTATCGAGCTCTGCTTTATAGTTAACCGTGATGTCTCCGTTCATGTTCGTGACTGTTTGTATAGTGTCGTCCATACCAATAATTGCATCAAGTAATGACACATCCACTGGATTTATAACTGGTAAAAATATTTCAAAGTGTACTACAAAATAGCTAACACTGGTATCAGATGAATAAGCAAATGAATCCATGCTACTTTTGTAATAAAGGTTCAACCTATATGTAATATCTATTAGACTCATGTTCCAAAGGAAGTTGTTGACATAGATATTCAAGTTGGAACCTTTTTCTAAGAGATTCGTAACCGATATATTTGTAGTTGGCGTCATTTTCAGAAACACTGCATAAGACACACGCTCAATGTCTTTATTAAGTTGACACATATGCCATTATTCAAACTCTTTGGCGGTATACAGGTTATATCTCTACATATACCCTGGAATGTATAAACAAATATAAAGTTTAGTTCAACAAAAACAGTTTCACGTACATTGTATATGTGATGCTTAATGAATAAAGTCCGTATAGACATGATAGATAAACCGTTTCATTCATATAAAGAAAAATATCTAAAATGTCACCTCATAATGAACTTCAATATACAATACAATAAACAACAGTATCCATACAATACAATATAAATTCATTCATATCTTACCTGCATACTTACAATCAAACTGTATATCGAGACGGGGGACTAGTTTATAAAACCATCTGAGACACTGCTATCACGCGTTTTAATAAATACTGATTAAAGAATAAATAGTACTATAATGTTTGTACAATTATATATTACAAGACAAAACATTCAGTTTCCTACGTTTAAAATCCCATAATATCTGCGATGAAAATTGTTGAGCCCTGATAAGATCGATCAGAATGTTTTTGTTTTTTTACATATTCCTTTACGTCACACATCAATAACACTATACACCTGTTAAAAATATAAACAATTCCGCTATTGCAATTTTGTTTGTTTCCTAGATTTCTTAATCCAAATTGTCAGCCCGAAATTGCAAGTCAATTTTGGTGAGGATTTTACCTAAAAGGTGGTAGCTAAGTGATACAACTGTAACCAGCGAGATTCCAAAACACATGGAAACATATGTTCTTAAAATTACAGGTAAAGATTGTAATTCCTACCTTAAATGGGTCGTACATCTGATCCATATTACAAGTCGAATATTTTCTTTTCGCCTCTTCAGATGGCTGTTGGCCCGGTGTAAATTTGAGTAAAGCGGAAAATGATATCATGTCCGACGATCCAATGTATGAGCACATTCCAGGTGCTTCAAAGTCGCGCGTATTACACATATAACAGAATACATTGCTATATTCTTTGTAGTAAACTGATGTATACGCCAAACAGGCGGCTTCAATGACGGGGTCATGCGACTCCCAGTGGCCAGTCACGTTACATTCATGGACGACATTTGTACAGGTAGACATGGCTTGTGTCGACGTAAATTTGACAGTATCTGACATTTCGTAAATAAGATTACAGTCAACTGTTTTAGCAATCTCGCGTACCACGCACGAGATCAAGACTTGTTGGAAAATACATATATCTAGCAAGACACATCACTTTCATGTCCCAGTATATCAGATTGTGTTCTGACACGCCATGACATCTGGCGCAATACCGGTTCTGGTAATGCGTCATGGTTCCATTTTTAGTAACGAGAATCTTTGTATCATTGTCCTCATATGCAGAACTGTGTTCACATTTGTCAATAATATCAAATTTTATTTGATCTATTTCATTGTTCGGTGCTTTTTTGTAAATGAGTGGACACATTCTATACATCAGAAATGCATCACTGGCTCTGGCAACCACAATTGGATCATACGGTCTTAACTGGGGATATGCACATGTTGGTTTCTCTATTGAGAGAGATTCTTCAACTGTTGGTAAGTACTGCAATGTTTCCGGACAACACGATACCGTCAAGTGGCATGTGTCGGTGTCACATGAACACGGTTGCATACAGCACGTGGGAGATGGATACATAGGCAGGTGGACGGGCAAACTCCTAGAAATATTCCATCTATTAACAGTTGTTTCTTCACATCCGGGTGGTGTCTCGCAAAACATATTTTGCAAATCAATGATAAATTGAAAGTCTGACTCACTGAAAAGGCATGCGCAAAGACCACGTGGTAGCATTTCACACATCCGCATGATTGAGTGTGTTTTGTAAATATAATCATCTAGGCCATCTTTCTCAACTTCATTTAGAAGAATATCATATAAACTGTAAAAAGAACAATATATATTTGTAAGTATAGGAGACAGGACTGCGTAATAGTGAGTCACACAAAGAAATATGATCATGCAATAATAACCAGCGTGCACGCACAAAATTATTAAATGGAGACGTGGCAACCTTGAAGGTTTTATCTAACATTACAATTAGTCTCTCCTTTTATAAATCAATTAATCTTTTGACTTTAAACCTGTCTGCGTATATCTAAATCAAATTTGAGTTTTACACTTTTCTTCGTTATTCTACCATAGGATTGAATAGATTATTTGTGAAATATAATCAACAGTTAGTAATATGCAAAAGCAATTTGCTTCATGCTATTTTTATAATTAATATTAATGATTGAACAAATGCAGTTTATGTTGAAAACTAACGGTACGCCGCGAGTTTTTTTATTTAACTACCAAATGAACATCGATATGAAGATTTTTTGAGACGGATTCCTAGTTTCAATTAATATCAAAAACTTAAAGGGCTATTTGTTTACAGATTCGATGTGCAGTACTCGATTTCTATCCGTATTCATACAGTTATATACGTGGAAAATAATATTTAGGTCAAAATTTAATATGTTTCCATATTTTTAAATATCTTTATTACTCTCTCTGGGACACTATAAACCATCTACCTTATTTTAAATAGTAGGTTTTATTTATCCATTACATTATTAATATATTAAGAAAACGTCTTAAAAATCGATAGAAACATGTGTTTAAAAATGGATAAAATTTGATTTAAGATATAGCTAGGAAGCTTGATGAATATGAACTCTGGGTTACATTTTGTTATGATAGGAACACGTTTTTTAAGCGGCAGCATAAACGAATTAAACGGAAAAATAAATAAATAAAAGTACGTATGTTCATTTACCGCTCCTAAACAGATCCTGTTCTATCCGAAGACAAACTAGTGATGTGTATAGAACATGTTTTCATTGCTTATTTTCACACAACGTGTTATCCGCTAAACTCTTGTGAGAGAGTGGGTGCGCACTTGGATAACCATTAGTCGCTTAATGTGATATTTCTAATAGAACCTATAACCATGGACGGATCTGGGATCTGAGATTATATACTAGGAGGGTCAACAAATTAAACCAACTGACACTCCTCCCACACACAAAGGCACGCCCAGCTTATTTTTTATTTATTTTGCAAATCTCAAGTGGAAATCCGGATCAATTGTCCCCCATCCTACTCCTCGATCCGAGACTGTGGATCAAAACAAGTTGATCATAATCAATTATACAAATGTTTGTTTCAATCTAGACTAATAGGGGTGTATTAATTATTGAAATTAAGTTCAATCCTCAAGGTAAACTATCATGATATGAATGACTTCAGCATGAATAATAGATATTCACCTAGCCGCTGAGGTGTGAATCAATTTACTAACATTGTGATCAGTACATTAACGGTCACAAAGGGAATACTATAATGTGCTGGTCGAGGAAGCCTCATTGGACATCTGCTAATAGATGGATGCACTAATTGTGATCTGTACATTAACGGTCACAAATGGGAACACTATAATGTGCTGGTCGAGTAAGATTCACGGCCAATCCCATCCGACTGACACGGTTGTCTGTCTGATTCTTGCCAATATTGAAACGAATACGTCCCTTCCCCTTCCCTTCACAACAATATGTTTATAATTATATAAACACCCCACCTTAACCTCCTACTGAAAAGCTCGACAAAAGGCCTAGTGCCATAGGGCGAGCATAAACAAAAACAATATCTCTCTCAGCGTCATTGGACAACTGCTGGACGTTACAAAGGGAATTCCAGCATGTCGGTTGTTGAGGAAGCTTGGACAATACATTAAACATCCACGCAATGGAAGGTGTAAACTTACTAAACAAGTTTATTATCAAAATTCCATTAGGCAAATGTAACCCTTTGAGGATACATAGTTTTACAAAACATATGACTCAAAGTCAAACTATACAATATTTACAACTAATAGATTTTACAAATGCACTATATATCATTTTAATTATGATACAATTATAACAAGTATGTACGTACTACCAAAAGACAAGTATGTGCATTAAATTAATTATTTGCAAACAAACATACATTTCGTCGATTAAAAGATGTGTACATAAGGGTTACACATAATAACCGTTTATCAAAACTCTATCCAGGTGTTCAGGACTTATACTAATGTGTATGTGCCTATTAAAAATATAGGTTTATTTACATGTTAATATAATACCCTTGATTGAATATGAGTAAAATGAATTATGAGTTGGTTGCTTTTAATTCGAAATTCCAGTTTTAGGGTTTGGCCTGACTGGTTAAAGCCGTTTACACTATGTCTATCGAGTTGGATTCTCAAAATGTGTAAGTTATATATATTCCTCGTCGTCAGTATGTTTAGAAAAGGGTGTACATATGTTGTATAATGTGGCTATTAATGGCGGGATACTTTAATACTTTAACCTTCCTACAGTCAATTATAGTTGCACAGGAACGGCCTTGAGTTTATTCGTTTAATATATCAAAATGACATTCCATAGGAGCATATAAATATCATTTTTACATAGTTATAGGAACTACAGCTTTACAGCTAGCATGCAAAGTGTGGATAGTCAATGTTAACCCTTAACTCGCTACATATGTATATAATGGACTATTCTTTCTATGAATTAAGACCATACCATTTATATGACAAAATGGTGTTTTGGAGAAATGACTGACCAGCAGCAGGATATTGTAAATCCTGGTCAGCCTGCAGGCAGATCTGGGTTTACAATGGACGCAAAGGCTATTATAGTCGTGTTTAGCGGGTTAAGGATTACTTATAACTGTGTTTAAATGTACGTGTTTTGTTTTAAATACAAGTATAGAAAGATCAATATGACGCTACTCGGCCGACAAATTACCGGAGTTGCGCCATCATGTGTTTTATGTATAGGCAAGCGTCAATCTATTCCATTATGTATTTGCTGTATAGACGTTCATCTATATATTCTCAATACGTGCCGATATGTATTTCATGAATAGACATTCATCTATATATTCCAAAATATGCACCATTATGCATTTCGTGTAAAGACATGCATAAGTATATTCTTAAATATGACCTATTATGCATTTGTTATAATAGTGTTTTTGCCTATTATTTTTTCTATTGGGAATAACTCGTCTTGGCGTATGTAGAGGACCTGAGAAATAACTAAAGAATGTTTCCTCTGTAACTCTGATGTTTATTTTTCAACGTGAAATAATGAACTCTATATCAGTACATATGAATACTTTTAAGGTTACTAAAATGTTTCAAATTTAATTAGACAAACATGTACATCTCAGCTGGTTATAGAGTACAGTCATATTTACCGATTCTTTTTGAAACCAAAATTTTATTCAGATTTTTGACGAAACGAAACCCAAAATTAAAAGGAGATACGCATATGTTTACTAAAAGAACGGTGACTTCTTTAACTGACCAGCTATGATGTCCAAACATCATAATTTAATAATCAATTAATAATATCAAAATAACTACTTATAATTTTAGCCTACATAGATCAAGTGGCAACGAATGTCTCACTATTCTTCCTTATGACCCTTTATAATTATTCACCATTTTTTAATAACCTTTATAAGTATTATTATTTATTTTATTATTATTAAAATACCCTATTTCCCTTATTTTTATATAAAATGAAATACAACATGTATTTTGCAAAGAGAAATAAAACATGTATTTTGAAGACCGTCTCCTTTCAATATATCCCTACAATATAACGTGCCAGTCTTTATTATATCCTTTCAAAATATCTCTATAATAATAACAAATTTAACTTAATCGGTACCTAGTTTATTTCATGAAATCCGAAAAGAATTTATATTACAAGGCAGTAATTTAGATTCCAATTTTGAACATAAATTTAATCGAAAATAAATAAATATCGAAACACGAATGAAACTATTTTCTTTCGGAGACATTTTTAGAGACAAAGTGACCAACCGCTTTAACTGTTTATCAAGCTATACAAAAAAACACTATATTCTTCCTTTCTTTCTTCTCTCTATCTTTCAGTGGTTTAAGTTTTTAAACAGCTTGTCATGCCAATACTACACATGCATTTTCTAAGACCCTTTAAATGTCATATACTGACTTACTTAAATTAATCAGTAATAAACAATACAATCAGTTAAAATATAATACAACTATTCTTCTTTTTCAAAACAAATACTTGACCTTGACCCTCACGTTTTGCAAATGGTATTTCAACTACTGCACGATTCTGCCTGATTTTGGCAATACAGAATTATGTATCTTGCTACCGAATAACTAAGTCTTCTTACTTACATGCATAATTTTAAACTACAATTCTAAAATAGAGTGGAAAATAATGACTTTCGTTCCACGCCTGCGAAATATACCGCGTTCGTTTTCTGTAACGTCAAGGGAAGTAACTCTCAGTAACTTGTCCTTAGATGACACACGACTGTTTCTAAAATTGCACACTAGAGTTTTAACACAGAAAGCAGTATTTACCAAAACAGTAGTTAGAGTGTTTTTCTAATTTAAAATTCAATTTTTAGAAATCAGAAATAATACAATTAAGTATTGCAGTTTTTGAAATAAGAATTTTTGCAACAAGATACATATAATATAGCATGATTAACAAAGTTCAGCATCAAATCTGAGAGAGCGAGATATCTCTTAAAAGTTTACTAAGTATAAATAAATGTTCTTATCTGAGAAATGAATAAAGAATGTTTCCTCTGAAACTCTGTTGATTATTTTTCAACCTGAAATCATGAACTGATCCGGAACTGATGTTTAGTTGAACCAGGGCTTTCATATAAAGCCCTGGTTGAACATATATGAAACATTCTCCACTCAATTCTCGGTGCGGTTTCTTTGGAAACCAAGTTGTTAAAACTGTCATAATGATTATTGACCAATCATCTTCGGAACTGATAAAACGTTTATCCAATCCTTGTGAAGGTGTTTAAAATGCCGAAAATAACCGCCCTTCTATGACACAATATACCTACGCTATATCTGTCTGCACGGACACTTTTATTACATTACTTATGAACAAAGGTAAAAGTCCATTTAGTGACCATTTAATCAAATAAAGATATTTCTTATCACTACTTTAAGCTGCCAAAGACGTAAGCCAATTAAACCCTCCTTTGTGACAAACGTAAGAGGGTAGTCAAGTTAATTAGGCCATCTTTGTGACATAGTTATGGTGCGGACCGTGATACTTTAAAGAAAGGCAGCAGTTTACCAAACATTCCAGAACCCTTATCTAATTTAAAATGTTGGCGTTCTGCCAACATCTTACTTAATGGCTTTGTGAGCTTAAAGGCAGTAAATGTGTCATCTTCTAAAGATTATCCTACTATTTGATATGCTATAATTGAACTCTGGAACTAAAATAAAATACTTATTTATAAAAGAAATAATTATTCTGCCAAAAATTAATATAAATGATATACAAATTAACATATCAAAAATTACTCCAATACTTGATATTAACATATTTAATGTATATATATTCATCAATAAATCCTCAAATATGCGCCAATGTGTATTTCATACATAGACATACATCAATATATTCTCAAATATGCGCCAATATGTATGTCATGTATAGACATTATATCAATATATTCTCAAATATGCACCATTACGTATTTCATGCATTAAACATTCATCAATATATTCTCAGTTAGACCTCATTGTATATTTCGCGAAAAGACATGCATCAATATATACTTAAATACGAGCCATTATGTATTTCATGCGTCACACTATTCTCAAATATATATTATAAATTTCGTGTAAAGGCATGCACGAATATATTCTCAAATATACACCATTATATATTTCGTGTACAGACATGCAGGAATATATTCTCAAATATACACCATTATATATTTCGTGTAAAGACATACAAGAATATATTCTCAAATATACACCAACACACCATTATATAATGTGTGTATAGACATGCACGAATATATTTTCAGATATGCGCCATTATATATTTCGTGTAAAGATATGCACGAGTATATTCTCAATTCTAATACACCCGCACTATATAGCCTAGTTTAAAATATCTCGTTATATTGAACGATAAATCACTGTAATTTTTGCAACGTTAGGAGAATAAGCATTGCGCATTGCGCATTCCGCATTGTAACGTATGCAACGTTAGGAGAGCAAGCAAAGCAATGCGAACGATTTCAGATGTGTGCGTTATTTCCACATTTTAGGGGTATTAAAATAGAAATAGAAATCGTTTACGGTGAATTATCTATAATATATCACGGTTTGTCGTTCAATTGTAAACAATAATTTCACTTGCCCTTCGGGCTCGTGAAATTATTGTTTACAATTGAACTCCAAACCGTGATATATTAAACGATAATTCACAGTAAACGATGTTCTATTTCTTAAATATACACCATTATATATTTCGTGTAAAGACATCCACGAATATATTCTCAAATATACACCATATATCATTTGTGTAAAGACATGCACGAATATATTCTCAAACATGCGACGTTATATATTTCGTGTAAAGACATCCACGAATATATTCTCAAATATACACCATAATATAATTTGTGTAAAGACATGCACGAATATATTCTAAAATATGCGACGTTATATATTTCGTGTAAAGACATCCACGAATATATTCTCAAATATGCGACGTTATATATTTCGTGTAAAGACATCCACGAATATATTCACAAATATACACCATTATATATTTCATGTAAAGACATGCACGAATATATTCTCAATTTTACACCATTATTTGTCATACTGCAAAGAAAATTCTCAGGATTTCATTTATCAGTGCGCCGTAGACATGAGCACATGCACATATCTACGTCTCGAGACGTGAACTTAGGACAAATTCCCTGTCGGTACCCCATTACTCAAATACACAAAAAAAAAATGGCGACGATAACGTTGCCGATTCGTTTTGGAAACCGCCGATTGTTTCCTTCCTATCGCTTTTCTGCGCTTTCCACTGTGTGTAACAGTCTGAAATAATCGTAAGTGTATTTTTTTGGCAATTTTACAGATAATAAAACATATAAACATAGTGACAAAATACGTGTTTTTTTATTAAAAAAATCGCCAAATTTAACGACGTTAAAGCGATGACGTCACGAAAGTAAACAACGTCTAGTTAGAGGCACGTTACGGGGAAATTGGCGCAATCAAAATGAAATCGTGTTTTAGGCTCTCTTTTTTTCCTTAAATAAATGGTTACAACTTCGAAGTATGATAAATTCGTTATTAGGATTCTTGACAGGGAACATGGGCTCACATTCCCTGCCTGGAAATATATATTCCCCCTCGCCTAACGGCTCGGGTAAATATAATTTCCAGGCAGGGAATGTGAGCCTATGTCCCCTGTCAAGAATCCTAATACCTAATATTTCGTGTAAAGACATGCACGAATATATTCTACAAATATACACCATTATATATTTCGTGTACAGACATGCACGAATATATTCTCAAATATACACCATTATATATTTCGTGTAAAGACATACACGAATATATTCTCAAATATACACCAACACACCATTATATAATGTGTGTATAGACATGCACGAATATATTTTCAGATATGCTCCATTATATATTTCGTGTATAGACATGCACGAATATATTCTCAAATATGCGCCATTAATTATTTCGTGTAAAGGCATGCACGAATATATTCTCAAATATACACCATTAAGTATTTCGTGTAAAGATATGCATCAGTATATTTTCGAATATACACCATTATGTATTTCGTGTAAAGACATGCAAGTATATATTTTTAAATATGCGCCATTATGTATTTCGTGTAAAGACATGCACGAATATATTCTTAAATATGCGCTATTATGTATTTCATAAATATAGATGCTTTACTTTGTTCTTAAATATGGACCTCTAGTATGTATTTCGTGAATAGACATGTATCAATATGTGTTTAGGCAGGTACCCAACTTCTCGTATTCGTTTACCCGTAAAAATATACTCGTGATTTGTATAAACTCGTTTGTACATATCGTCACCATAGAATTGACCTTGTGACAGACCTTGTCGCAGAAGAGTTTTGAAAATACCTTTAAAGGTAGATCAGGGTTATGATAATAAACATTTGCAAAGGTCAGTGTGTGTATATAACTCAATGAACCACTTTTAAAACTGGAGTATTCGAAATGCAAAACAAACTTAATGTACTGGACTCCTAAATTACACAAACAGCCTAATAAAGCCCACTTTCTTTCTATTTCTAGTGTCTGTACCACTACAAGCATCTCCAAACGATTACCGTCCTGTATTACTGCCGTTGTAGATCACGCAACACAATATTGTGCTAAAGCTTATGACAACTCTTGGATTAATATATTTTGGACGTTATTACCTCCTTGAAAAATAATACAATAAGCTCACACAGAACTCAAGCGATATCATTGCGTTTCTTATAGGGTTACAGCGTAGCGTTTGTTCTTGCCATCAGTTTCTAAAATCTCATATATAACCTTACATGTGTTGAAAATGACGTAAAATACCATGCAAACAAACAAAAAATCTCATAGCTTTAAACAGCGTACCTAAAATTAACGTACTAACATAAATTCATAAAAAATGTCCGAAGTAAGCGAAGTTCCGTTCAATTGTTTACCACTCAGCCGCACCCCATGTCACGGTGTTGATTTCTTATCACCATTTTTATATTTTAGCTATGGTCATGTGACAAATTATGACGTTATCGCTGACTAATTTCTAAGAAGCTGACAGATTCACATGGTGACCCTGGTAAAGATTGGGTAATGATCACTTTGATATAATATTTACTAAACTTCTTAGAAGGCTCATCAAAGGAGGTTGTCACATTATTTTGCAACGCACTGCATGTGTATCTAGTGGTTGATAGTGTGATGGGTGGAAAGACTGTGGACCTATGATGACGTCTACCTAAATGAAAGGTCGGTAACGTTTGATGTTTGTCTTCGATATTGTCTTGTGCTTATTCCCTTGCTGCTCCGACTCCGCAAAATCATTGAGTACTTGCTTTGTCGCTTTCTATGCTTTTGCTTTGTATATTCATACAAACATGATTACCTTTATGCTATACTTATATTGCATATTAATACTGCCTGGTCGGTATTGCCTGGAAAGGATTTCTTGATTTACGTCTCGTTTTAAATACTGGAATGACACTCGGGTAAGAGTGAGGTTTGATGCACCTAGGAACAACCTGGTTGAAACCCCTCAGCGGCCTTTTTTGTCACTGATCGTTCCTAAGCGGTATTTCTACTATCAATATGTTATGTTTGTGGTGTCGCATACGTTGCTTCTATGGTTCCTTGTAATTGTAATTTGCTTTGTATGTGTGCTTTGGGTTGCCTTGTTCTGTGAAAGTTCCATTTCCTGTCTAATCACCTATTTACTTTGGTAACGTTATCTTGACGGTGTAGCCTTTTTAGTTATACAAAGGTCCCAACTATTAAAGTTCTCATCTTGACAAGCTCTAGCAAAAATAATAAGTTTAGAAGCATGGACTCCATAGGCAACTGATCAGAGAACAGCCCATTATAGGTGGGAATAATTAACAATCTCAAAATTGAAATGATCTCTCTTGTCATAGCGTTTGCTTATTATTTCTCAGTTTTAATCGAGAGATGTTAATCGAGTAAAGAAGATATAGTAGGAGAAATATTAGATTTGTTGAGTTGAAGTTCTTCAGGAAAGAAAGTATATATAGTAGCCATAGTAGAAAAGAAAGGGTTGTAATTGTTTAATATATCACCCAGGTAGAAAGAGGTAAAAAAAAAAGGCTTCTAGATTACATCTGCCTAAACGTATCTGGTAAACTACTAAATATGAAACCTCTTTAATAACAATACAAAAACAAATCTGCGACAAGAGGTGCACATTTCGTTCTCATTGGGATACCAATACTTTGTTTACAAACTGTAGAGCCATATCTAACTAGTTCCATATGTGTACGCATAGTATCTAATATGAAATGCTTCGAAAACTACGTGACAAGTCCTCATGGTGTCATTGTCCAAACACTTTCAAGTAAATATTGGTGAGAATCAGAAGCCGTTTACTGAAGTTTCGATATTTGCGAACATCAAGGGCAAAAACTTTGTAAAGCACTCCTCAATTGTGCTCATTGTCAAAAAAACGAGATCTTAATAATATTAGCTATTAGCTTAACAAAAGCATGGCAAATCAAATCCTATTTATTACAATCGTCGTAAAAACAATCACGCTCCTTAATCAGAGGACGATATCATTTTTGTTTATTATAATATTACACAGTACTTGATGATATTTCAATGGAAAGTAGGAAAAAATCAGACGATCGTATTCTTTTCGACAATTTAGGGCAATAACTTGATAATTAACTAACCTTTCTGAAAACCTTTTGATATAACTTTACACGCCAAACTGTGTGAAAATCGAACAAATTTACTTAATGCATTGTGCATGAAAGCTGAAATTTGTATTTTCTCAATAATCAAGGGCAATAACTCAGTAAGGCAAGTGTCAGTTTTTCTCATTGTCATCTTGTCAAAGTGTATACTGATAGAAAGTCTCGTACTGAATAATGTGCAGATCGGAATACGTTTACTAAAGTAATGTGTGTACTTAAGCTAAATATGCATATTCTTTCAATAATCAAGAGTAATAACTCTTTAAGGCAAGTGTCAATTTTGCTTAGTATTGAACTTTTTAAAGGTCTTGTAGGTAAACCGTTATTGTGCGCACAAGAAATTCGAATTATCCCTGACTCAGGACAAAACAAAATCCAAAAAGGGCCATGACTCTTGTTAAAATTAGTAAAACGTAACGTTAACAGGTCTTGATTCTGTAGTTTTATATTTCAAAAAAACATATTTCTTTCAAACACTGAAACTGTATTTGTCTAAAAAGACGTGTGAAAATTTCTTTATTTGCCTTTGACTGTTTGTTTAGCTATTTGTATAATAACTTGGTACGACTGGGTTACGTAGAAATCGCGCTGCTGTTACGAGATGCAAAGTATGCCAGAAATCCATACAGCGGTTTCATATGTACAAGACCCTCATCTTTTAATATTTAAAACATAAGGAATATATCTTTGCAGGTTAACGTTTTCGTTTTTTTCAGGCTTGGGTCCGTGCCTAATTTGGTGTATAGGTATGCATCAATAAATTACGTATGCATCATTATGTATTTTATGGATAGACATTCATTAATGTATTCTCAGATATGATCCATTATGTATTTTATGTATAGGCATGCACCAATATTTTAAGTATGCGTCATTATTTATTTTATGTATCACATACATTACTATATTCTCAAATATGCAACATTATGTACTTTATGTATATGTGTCCATTAATATACTCTCAAATATGCGCTATTATATTATTATATATATAGAAATATAGAAATGCATCAACATATTCTCAAATAAGCGCCATTATGTATTTTATGTATAGACATACACCCTCATGTCTGTCATATATAGAGTCATATGCATCAATATATTTTCAAATATATACTCATCTTCAAGAACGCACACGCACGCATGCACGTACACACGCACGCAAACACACACATATCTATGGAACTGGTAAGGCATGTCAAAGGATACGTGTGGATAATATTGGACGATTTTAATTTGCCTAAATTCACAAGACAACATTCCTTACATCAAACCTGATTGTAAGTTCATAAATTTGTACGAACCATTAGAAGACTTGCTAGACAGGCACAACTTGACACAAATAATAAAAAAAAACTCTACGTGAGAATGGCCTGGACTCATTCCTGACTCACGTCACTATTCTAGTAAACGAAGTATGTATCATCCCTTGCATCGCAGACCATGACTTTATCTACTCAGAATTGAGCATCAGGCCTCACGTAGCCAAGCACAAACTTAGGAAAATGCCCATATACAAAACAGTGGACTGGGATTACTTCAAACAGCCCATATCTAAATTCAAAGATAAGTCCGGTAAGCTATGAAGGTATGCCTACCTTGCATTCATTCAAGCTAGCAGTGTGAGCGCTGTTATTCACAAAATGCGATATATTAACATACTGCGTTGTATCTTTTTAATCACTGCACTTTTCGTCATCGAATAAGTAACACTCATCTTTCATTTCACATTCGTCTTATTGTTAAGTTTTATTTTATTGATCATTTACATACTCACACTCGGACAGACACGCACATATATATACTCTTCTATGCATAGACAGATAGATATTTACACTTAAATATGCATATATGATGTTTGCACGGTGCACTAAGGAGTATATATTGAGCTATTGTACGATTCTGATGTATTAAACTACATGTTAAACAGGCAAAGGTATCTATGGATCACTTTCAAAAAAGAAAAATGAGTAAAAATGGATAATATAATATTTCAAAAACAGTTTCTAGGCCATATATATAGAGATACAACACAAAGATGAAAAAGTGTCAATAAAAAAGTTGAGAAGTATACAAATAGTGTTTACAATGGCGATTGTTATGGTGTCCTATAACGCCTTTTATGTTTAAATCCACTTTTCCAATATGTGTAAAGATACAGTATGTATTTACAAAATATGTAACACTTAATGTGTTGTTGTAGATTTAACATCACTGAATTTGGTTCTCCATGATGCAGAAGAGTTCGCAGAGAGTATGCTTTTGATATGTGCATATAGTCTGAAAACCCTCTTGTTACAGATAAAGGCAATGAATATAAATACACCTTGACCACCGTTCAGAATAATGAATAAATACTCAAAAGCTGTTATGTCTGTAAAGAAAAACAAAAATCCAAATATCCACGTTAATCCCGTCAGAGACGAGAGTTTGACGTAGATTATCGCGTAGTTTCGATTTTGTGCCATGCTGCTGTTCACCGACGGCATCCTGGTGACTTGCACGATGACTATGATGAACATGACAATATTGGCAAGGATGACAATTCCCAAAGGTAGAGCAAAGGTGTAGCCCACCATATTATACCTTGAGATGTAGCATGAATGTGCTCCATAGCCCATCTCGGTGTCACCAGAAAGAGTTAATTCAACAGCGATATTTATAATAACGGGTATTGCTGCAGTGACCGAGCAATATACAAAATAGTAGAGCGTTTTCTTTACAATGCCTGACCCATGTATTGTTTTATTCAGATTGTAGAACACCTTGCACATATGGTATGAGCATACGTTCATCCACAAGACAACCATTAGCCAAAAGTAATGAATCAGAATGCCCATCAATTGACAAGCCCATGTTGATACTTCATTCATCTGTCCGATTCCAAATTGAAACAAGGCTTGTGCGCATAGAAGGCAAATCGTTAATGCCATATTGTTAACACCTGGTTGCGTTCTCAGCTCCTTAAACAGAACGTAAGTCATTAGCGTCAGAACGGAACCCACTAGCGAAAGACACGTGCACACTATTGTAAGAATCCCCTGTGGAGTTGCTTTGTTAGATCCATAGATGTTGTCGTTATTTCTATTATATTGTGCGATCTTCTCAGCTATTGGTTTGTAGGTTTCAACACAAATCAACACAGATGTAATGTTGGTATCTGTTTGTGGCATCTCGCTATATTTGTTCCGGAAAATATTCATTTCCAGTTCTTCGATAAAAATCCCCCATGCGTAAATGACAATATGAAATTCTGACGAATTCAGGTGAATACAGGGACATACGTGCAAACGTGTTAGAACAATTGGAGGAACTGGTAGAAATCCAGGAATATATGGAGCCAAATACGGATCTATAACTACGCCTTGAAGATGTGTGTTGTCTTTCAAGTCGAGTAAAACTGATTCGTTGTGGCTAACCTCTTCAATGAACGTATCAATCTCTGTTTTATAGGTAATTGTGTTATTTCCGGACATTTTCGTGACTGTTTGTATAGTCTCGTCCATAGCAATAATTGCATCAAGTAATGACACATCCACTGGACTTAACACTGGTAGAAATAGTTCAAAGTGCACTACAAAATAGTTAACAAATGTATCAGATGTATTAGAAAATGAATTCATGCCACTTTCAAAGTAAAGGTTCAACTTAAATGTAATGTGTATAAGACTTAGGTCACGGAGCAAGTTTTCGACATAGTTTTGC